>CAIGRN010069309.1:0-14805 GCA_903798345.1 Fraxinus anomala
GTAAAGTTATTGCATAAGCATCTAGGTAACTCAAAGAATACAAAAACAATTATCCTACACATGACTTGGAGCTTACTGTCGTCGTATTTGCACTTAAAATATGGAGACATTATTTGTATAGGGAACGGTGCGAGATTTATACTGATCGCAAAAGTTTGACATATTTATTCACACAAAAGGAATTGAATATGAGACAAAGAAGGTTGCTAGAGTTAGTAAAAGATTATGATTGTGTAATCAATTATCACCTAGGAAAAGCTAACATTGTAGCTGATGCATGGAGTAGAAAATCGATATCTAAGGTTGCAACTATGAGTAAGGAATTGAATATGAGACAAAGAAGGTGGCTAGAGTGGGTAAAAAATCATGATTGTGTTATCAATTATCACCCTGGTAAGGCTAATGTTGTAGCTAATGCATTGAGTAGAAAATCAAGATTGGGGGTTGCAACTATGACTATGACTCAAGAATTAGAGTTGCTGGACTTACAAAAAATGGATATTGAAATTGTATCACAAGGATCTGTGGAGGCTAAACTTTTAGCATTGACACTTCGGCCAACCTTATTGAATAGAATCCAGCAAGAGCAACAGGAGGATAACTATTGTTCCAATGTAAATAATGATATACATAATGGGAAAGTTTCAGACTTTCAGATATCGGAAAATGGTATCTTGTGGTTGAGGGGACAATTGTATATTCCTGATGTAGAAAATATCCAAAGTGATATTCTATCTGAAGCGCACACGACCCCATACTCTATTCATCCAGAAGCTACTAAAATGTATAGAGATTTGAAGCTGCATTATTGGTGGCCGAACATGAAAGGTTAGATAGCGAAATATGTGGGACAATATTTAACGTGTCAGCAGGTAAAAGCAGAACATCAAAGGTCAGTAGGAAGTTTACAACTGCTACCTATCTAGAGTGGAAATGGGAAAGAATCACAATGGACTTTGTGGTAAGATTACCAAAGAAAACTAAAGGATACGATAGCATTTGGGTTATTGTGGATAGGTTGACTAAATCTGCTTTATGTAAATGAAATAGTCAAACTTCATGGAGTGCCAGTATCTATTGTTTCGGACAGAGATTCCAAGTTTTTATCTCTCTTTTGGATAAGCTTACATAAGGCTTTGGGAACAAAGTTATTTTTTAGCACGGCCTATCATCCTCAGACTGATGGACAATCAGAAAGAACAAAACGAATATTGGAAGATATGTTGAGGGTTTGTGTATTAGATTTCCAAGGCCAATGGAGTTTGCATACAATAACAGTTATCAGGCTATGATTGAAATGGCTCCATATCTTTATATGGTAGAAAATGTAGATCTCCAGTTTATTGGGATGAGGTTGGAGAAAGGAAACTATTGGGACCAGATATGGTTCGTGAAATGGCTGAAGTTGTGACAAATACGTCGGTAAATGCAAACTGCTCAAGACCGATAGAAAAATTATGCAAATCAAAGAAGAAGAATACTAAAATTCACAGTCGAAGACCAAGTATTTTTTAAGGAAGCGCCGATGAAAGGAGTTATGTGATTTGGAAAGAAATGAAAATTGAGCCCGAGATATTTTGAGCAGATAAGATATTTAAAAATTGTAAACGAATAATAAGAAAAAGCAAACAAACAAATCATTGCAACAAAAATAAAATTAATTATAAATAAATTTCACCATATCAATGTGAGAAAAAATCTCAAATTTTTTGCCACTTACTGTATATGCAAGATAGGTTACCGTTTTTACATTATTGTACCGTGTATGCACATTACTATTTATGAATAGGCCTATCATGTATGCATGAGCGTACCATATATGCACATACCAACCTCCATATATGCAACACTTACCTTTCAATCAAAACACACAATCGTGTATACGAGCATGGACAGCCTCACAATATCCATAACCTCATTGAACGTAACCGCCCTTAAACGTACTCTATAAAATGTTTGAATATGAACAATAAACTAAAACCAGATTTGACTTATGAAGAAAAAACCAACAAGGCGAGAAGTAAATCATTTGCAAGTGCATGTATTATATATGTCTATCGTTAAAAGTCCTAGATACACGGCATGATTGGAAAAACGAATTTACATTATAAAATGTTTTATTAACCACTAATAGAGCACCGAGCCATGTGAGTATGCTGAAGTGAATTGTTTTGGCATTGCAGGTGAGACTTACTCTGTGATTGCAAGGGTATAGGAAATGTGCATTTGGTAATCACGAGAGGATGGGCCATTTGACTATGCTTTTGTGATATTATGATTATTGACGTTGTGGGTGGGAAACTTCTTGGGTGATGATAGGGACAGTTAGGAGATGTACTTCTAGTGGTGACAATAGGATATTCCACTCTACTGTATCGATATCAAGGTCATTTGATTATCGATATTGATATTGCGTGGAACTCTATCTGGTACATAATAAGTGGATCAAGGGCCTAATGAAAGAAAAAGATTTCAAATGAAACTATTTCTAGTTAATTTTAGCGGATATTTGAATATGGTCATGTACTTATATTACTCATACTCATACCATGATTTTTACTTATTGGGCATTAGCTTACATAATTTTTGAATTGTATGTGAGTATGGAACTTCATAGAAGACATGGCTAGCTGGTTAGCGCTTATGGGATTCTGAAATTCGATGTACATAGATGACGACGTGTAGGGTTATTTTGTGGACTGTTGTTTTGGTTTTAATTGCTATTGTATTATATTTTGGGAATTTTGTTTTGTATATATATGACTTTTGAAATGGTATGGTGGATATTTTGTAACCTCAAAGTAAATATGTTGGAATATGATTGTATAGTCTTTCGAGCTCGATATACTATACGAATATCATAGGTGATTGGGCGAGAATACACAAGAATTTTATTGTGAAGATGCTTAAATTCATTTATAATGTAAAAAAATGTGTAATTATATGTCTAGGCCGAGTCATTAATTTTTGTTTCTACACGGGTGAATATAAGATGATCTATATAAATAGGGTGTGACAAAGACTGGTATCAGAGCAAGGTTGTAATTCTATAGACTGTCCATGTACATGATCTCAAAGTATGAAAGAGCACAGCTACGCTAGTAAGTTTTATTTGTTATATTACTCTTTGCATTCTTCATGAATGATATTGACCAATCATTATTATGATTATTTTTTAAGCAGCTGTTTCAATCATGGTAAGAACGAGAGTTGAATGTAGTGGAGAAGCTAGAACCCCAAGGAAAGAAGCAAGTGCTACAGATAATAATAATAATAGGGATGTGGTTGTTGATAGACTTATGGAATTGGTCGAGCGCCAATCACAACAAATTCACCAATTAATGCAATAGAGAGAAAAGGAAGAACAACAAAGGGTTAGACTCGTAAAACTACAACAAAGAGTTGAAAAAATTAAGACAATTGAGAAAAGATCTAAACCCACCAATATTTAAGGATTTATTAGACCTAACAGTAGGGGAGGATTAGTTGAGAACTTTAGAAAACATGTTCAGATACAGTAGTCTCAGAGGTAGAGAAAGTAGTTTGTGCATCCTTTATGATACGAGATAGTATTGGACACTAGTTTGATACCATGAGCAATATAGAAGATATCAATGCTATGACTTGGGATAGATTTAAAAAGCTATTTCGTAACAAATATTTTACAGCCCTAGTATGAGCAATGAAGATGAATGAATTTATACACTTAAGATAATGAGGTATGACAATGGGAAAGTTTATTGGTAACTTTGAGAGTTAATACCCTAAATAGTCACTAAACTTTCTCAAAAGTTCCCAGGAGGTCATTGAACTTCAAAAGTTTCCTAATTATTCACTGAACTTTGCAAAAAGTTCTTAGGAGGTCACCGAATTTCAAAACTTCCCTAAATAGTCACTGAATTTTGCCAAAAATTCCCAAAAGATCACCGAACTTTGCAAATTTGGATGTCATACATAAATAGTTCAGTGACCCCTTAAGAATTTTTTACAAAGTTGAGTGACTATCTAGGAAAGTTTTATCAAAGTTCAAAGACTATTTAGGGAAGTTTTGAAGTTCGATGATATCCTAAGAACTTTTTGCAAAATTCAGTGACTAATTAGGGAACCTTTGAAGTTCGGTGACCTCCTGGGAACTTTTGAAAAAGTTTAGTGACTATTTAGGGTATTAACCGTAAGTTTGAACAACTATCCAGATTTGTTACCCACATGGTTAATACTAATACACTGAAAGTAGAAAGATTTCTTGAGGGACTAAGATGTAAGCAGGAAGGAATTCAAGGTGTTTCATATTCCCAAATAGCAGAGAGCGCATTGGTCGCAGAATAGGCTGAACAGAGAATTAACTGTGCTCAGGAGGCTTGACGATAGTTTAGACAGGGTCAAGGATAGCGTTGGCCTAGAAATGACAAGAAAAGAGTATTCCATGGCCTAAGTTTCAACCAAGACGAGGACAACAATAGTGAAATCAAGGAAAGTGTCAAAAGATAGATTAGAGTAAAGCCTCGACATTACAATCATCTTGCCCCAAATGTGGACAAAATACTGGCTCATGTCCTACATAGACTAGGACATTTTATGTTTGTGGAAAGGTGGGACATCTTTCTAGAATATCACTACAACAAAAAAAGCCTTTTGCAACGGTCAAAAAACGTTGCTGAAGACCTTTTGCAACCTTTCGACATATGTTGCAAATCGAGATGTTGTCGTAGAGTAGAAAGATACGACAACGTTGCTAAAAGTTCTTTGGCAATATTTTTTAAACGTTGTCGAAGACCCTTCTGCAACATTTTTTAAACATTGCCAAAAAACTTTCAGCAACGTTTTCTTAACGTTGCAAAAGGGTCTTCTGCAACGTTATTTTTACAATTTTTTTAAACATTTTGCATAATTAATTTATTTGATTTCCAACAAACCTAATAATAATTACAAAACAAAATGCTTGGAAATTAGTCATATGAAATCAGATTTTACATAGTTCTAATAAGTAAAAATAGTGAATATGATTCAATACAATATGCTAACATCATTTGCTCAAAAAATTATATAGCAATCACAATTGACCAACAAAATATTACAAAATATTGGATCCATACAGAAGTTTGCTTCTATAACCAACAAGCTATCCCAAAAATAAAAAGGGTATAATTAGCATGCAAATCAAAAGTATTTATGCTACAGTAAATATCAAATCAGTAGCTATATTCAATGAACTGAATAAACAGTGTCAATCCACCAAGCTAATACTTATCGCACATTCACTTTTGCACCCATAAAGTACAAAGACACTAATACTACCACCATTTTATGATGCAACCAATTTGAAATGCTACTTGATGCCATTTTCTTATTGAAATGCGAAGACATGTAGTACGGGTGTGAGTGCACATCAACAGTCAATTTTGCAATGTACTGAATTACAGTATACTGAATACTTAATAGAATAGAACAAAATGAGGTTCAATAAAACAGCTATCTCTGGTGCAACCTGAATCCTTTTTTGAATTGGACTAGCTCAATCATAGAAAACATGGAATAGCCGGAGAGAAACGTATGGTTTTCATTAAGGATTTTGTCTACCATAAGCAACATAAGTTTTTATTGAAGCACAAATCGTAGAAGGTAAAAACTTCTTTTAGTTCATCTGAAGCAAAATATTGGCTCTATCAACCAGATAAGTCGCTATATGGGGTAATAATTATGCAGTTTGAAGAATAAAAAGGAGAAGGAAAAACACTATTTGCTTCATCACGTCTGAGATATATGAGGTGGAAGGTATAGGAAAAACACAATTGACCCAGAGTGGATTAATTATACTCCATGAAAATTACAGGTAAAACCTGAATAGGCTGAGCAATCTAATAGTGGAAGTTATGAAGCTCCACAACAATATACACATTGATTAGCACCTATCGTTGGATCGCATTTCCTCTCTAACATATTACTCTAGAAGTGATTATAATTCAAAGCCATTTAAAGCAGGGGGATGGATAGTTACACATCAAAAGGAGGACATGACAAAATTATGGTACACATTGGAAAAGCTTGAAAACTTCTTGATCAGAAATGAACTCAACAAACTAAGAGTTAGAAAAGAAGGTTGTTCATTCACGGAAGAAAATGACTTTTACTACGTTGATATAGCAAAAATAAATTATATTGGAGAGAACTAGTTCAAACAGAAGTACTAGTCTTCAAGTCTAATTAATTCAGGATAATTCCAAAGATAAGGATTGATGCATCAAACATACAGGCGCACAAGAAAACTGGAGGTCAGATTCCATCGATGACGTACGAACATCTTCTGAATCAGTTGTTGCCCTGTCCACTGCAAGAAAGATGGAAACAACTGGGTGAAATAGCCTATTCAGGATTGTTTATTGAAGCAAATAGTTTTGTATTGTGAACTTATTGAACCTACCTGTCCAATTCCTAAACCCAAGGGTGAAAAGGAAAAAATGTAAGAAAATCAGTCTCAGATCTCTTCAGATGGTATCAAACAAGAAACATAATGCAACCAACAAACCTCATTCATATCGGCAGCCAAACATCTTCTGATATTATGTCTAAACCTTGATTCTGTAGGAAATTAAATTCAAACACTAGAAAATACTATACTGTACTTGGGTGGGAAATTGTGTATAGAGAAAAAACAAATGAATCGAGTAAGTTACAAGCCTGCTTTATCTACCGCATTTCATATTCTTGCCTAAATTGATTCGACTCTTCACTTTTTTGAAAGAAATCATCATCATACTGCCCATCTAATATTTCATTTATAAAGATTATGAGAAATTCGATAATAGAAAGATTGAAAGTTCAATAAAAATCCAATTCATAATAATCATCCAACGAATAGTAATCACCAGTGTCAAATTTTATATTTTTATGAGATGCTGAAGCCCCTCAGCCTCCAGTTTGTTTCTCCACAGTTCCATCAGGTATTGCTTCAATTCTATCAGGAAGTGCAAGAACCAGGTCGTTATGAACTTCTAGTTCTTCTATGGAGAGCCCTTTAACCTGTTAATAATGTAGTCCTAATCAGAACTTGAATTGGGCACAAAAGCTACCTACCTCTTGTCCATTGACCAGAAAAGTCTGGCAACCACTGATTTCAAAATTGACATGCAGATTGCTAAGGCATATTAATTTTCAAATCAGCCTTTATATAGTGATAAGAGTAAATGAAATGAAGAATCGGGCAACCAACTAAACAATGGGCAAAAGCAATATAACTCCAAGTGAACTCATCTCCTTCCTTGTGTATGTTATATGAATTAATTATTCCATTTCAACCAAATTGAGTCAAATCTCCGAAATGGAAGATGTCATCAGCGTTTGATGCTTGAAAGCACAGTTGATAAACATATCCACAGTACAATAAACATGTAAAAGTTCCATATAGAAAATAAACCCACAAAATAAACAAAAGGGATAAGTAAAAATAAACTAACTCTTTTCTGAGCAAGCTTATGCAACTTAGTAAAAATAAACTAACTCTTTTCCTTGGCCTTAGTTCGCCGCACCTCAGCATTCATCACCACCACAGCTGCCATGTTTGTCTCCATTGCCGCCATTTCCGATTTCTGTACGTGAAAGAGAAAAATGATGAATAAGTTATGGATCAGATAACAAAAATACAAATCACAATTTTGGGGAAAAAAATAACTACATGCAGGGTAGCCTCAATTTATGACTCAAAGGAGAGAACTGTTTTTAACCGACTAGGACTGCTCGGCCACTTCCTAGACTTGGACTCACTAGCAGAGTTACTCCTCGAGGTGAGGCTGTTGGCGGTTGTGTCCGGTGGGCGTGGTGGCCGGAAGGTGGAGGAATGAGGCTCCATAGGTGGTGGGTTGGAGAGGAATGAATGGAGGGTGGTGTGAATAACGTAGGGTTTGGGTTAATTTAGGTTAATATCAGCCCGTGTATAACTTAAAAAAGTACAAAAGTTTTCATAGCATTTAATAAACGTTGCTGAAAGTGACTTTTTGCAACGTTTATTAAACATTGCAAAAAGTTAATCTATTGAAACTTTTTGCAACGTTCAAAAAACGTTGTAAAAGTGAGACATTTCGCAACATTAATAAACCTTGCAAAAGTAGAATTTTCTCAACGTTTCATAAACGTTGCAAAAGACTTCTTTTTGCAACGTTTGATAAACATTGCGAAAATAAAACATTCCGCGGCACTCAATAAACTTTGCAAAAGGGGGTTTATCGCAACATTCTTCTAAAAAAGTTGTCAAAGCTCATTTATATTAATCAATGGCAACATTCACTTATTAAAATGTTGTAATAGACCCCTTTAGCAACATTTTATTAGTGAATGTTGCCTTTTTAGTATTGCAAATGATCATTTTTGGTGTAGTGCATGCTTAGGTAATCCAAATCTTATAGAGCAGAAGAAGATGTCAGTTAGGGTGTTTACAATTACCATATTAGATGTCGAGACAAATCCATCAATTATAACAGGTAAATTCTCTATCTTTGGCATTCCAATACTTGTTCTATTTGATTCTGGAGCTACGCATTCATTTGTATCTACTGAGTATATGAGAAGGTTGGGTAGGATACCTGATACACGAGATAAATTATAGTGTAAGCATTTCATCTAGAGATGTACAACAAAGCAATATAAATTTTAACGGCTTGTATGATCTTTATAGAAAATCGGGAACTCTGTGTTGATTTAATTGTATTGAATATGAGAGATTATGATATAATTTTAAGCTACTATAAATTGTAAAATTAAGTCAGTAACCTTTCAATATTTTGGGGTTAAACCATTCACATTCAATGGGATTGGAAAAGGTTTCAAATTTCCAATCATATCGGCATTGAAATCAGAAAGGTTACTAGATAATGGGTGTGTAGAGTACTTAGTATTATAGCTATTGAAGCAAAACACTATCTGAATCTTAGTGTTGTACTAGAGGCACAAGAATTTTCAGAGGTATTTCCTAATGATATACTAGGATACCACCAGATAGTGACATAGAGTTTGTAATTGATTTAATTCCAAGAATACCTCCAACTAAAGTTTCATATAGAATGGCCCCAACCAAATTGAAAGAGTTAAAGTTTTAATTACAAAAGTTGTTGGATAAAGGTTTTATTAGACCTTGCTTTACACTGTGGGGGTGCACCAACATCATTTATTCATAAAAGGATGGTACAATGAAATTGTGTATGGATTACCAAGAGTTGAATAAGGTAGCAATTAAAAATAAAGACCCATTGTCGAGGATTGACTCGTTCATCAACTTCAACGTGCAGCTATATTCTCAAAATTTGATTTGATTTGGATACCATCAACTAAAGATAAAGAAAGAGGACATTCCTAAGACAACATTTAGTATGAGATATGGTTATTGTGAGTTTTTAGTGATGCCTTTTGGGTTGACAAATACCCCCAACAACTTTTATGGATTTGATGAATCGGGGTATTTAAGGATTTTCCCAATACGTTTGTCTATTTATTGATGATATCCTTATTTATTCTTGTCCCAGAGAAAAACATGCCGAACACTTGAGGATAGTACTTCGGGTCTTAAAAGGACAATCAATTATACGACAAATTTAAAAAATGTGAATTTTGGTTAGATAGAGTTGAATTTTTGGGGCATGTGATATCAGATGAGGGCATATTAATTGATCCAAGTAAAGTTGACTCTATTAGTAATTGACCATGGCCTACAAGTGTAAAGTCCCAAAATTTTCATAGGAAAAGAATTAATTATTCTATATGCTTTTTAATGTTTGGAAGAGTTAGGGACTAAAGTATGCATATAATAAATTTATTTTTATATGGATCAAATATTTAGATATTGATGGAGCAATAATAAGTACATCGATATTGGGCTTGTTGGATAGATCGTAATTAATCATGCATATTATGCTCAAAAAAAAGTTAATTCGGATGAGCAAGGCCCAAATTATCGAGGTCGAAAGATATCGTCTCAAATTGCCATTTAATTAAGTTAATTAATGAGTTAGAATAAGGGGTGACACGTGTAGAGTAAGTTACCGGTAAATTATTAATTGATTTTTATTAAATAAGGATTTTGTATTAAAAAAAATTGTGGGGGCCTCTTGTGTAGGAGAATTTGAAAAGGTTGACATTAATTCTATTTTGATACTATTTAATTGCCTTGATTTGGTAATTGGTAATGATAGTCTGCCACTTTTTATTGGATGGAAAAGGAAGTGATTTTTAATTGTATGGATTATCAGGATTGGGACCCCTTAAAGAGAGAAGGAAAAGAGAAAACATAGATACTTATTACTGTGGCAGCAAGTAGAAATTAAAGATTTGGGAACATGAAATTCATGCTTTTTCTTCCAACCATTTTTTTTTATCAAACTAGATAGGATAATGAGGTGCAGTTGATGATATCCCATTTAATTTTTTTTCATGTTGATGAATTATTTTACTTATGAAAGTTAAAGATATGATATGATATGTATGATATGGTTATTCGGTACCAAAGAAATGATATGTATTGAGCTCTTACCGGGTTCTAAATATATGATGACGGTATGATTTTTTTTTACGCATGATCTAAATATTTTATTCGGGATTGTACTATTATTTTCGTGTCCTACTGAGTATTCCCATATACTCACCATTTTTCCCCAACTCCTCACAGGTTAGAACGGGTTGTTGGTTGGAGGGCGATGAGGTGTTGTCGTGGTGTTAGCATTTATGGAACTAAATAAATAATCTGGTGTACGTGACTGGATTTGTTTATTTTTATCATTATTTTGGTTTATTTATCACGTAGATCTTGTTATTTGGATATGTTTGACATGTTTATTTAATTATTGAAATGGATTCTTTAGTGACGATTTTGACGATTTAAACTTAAATTTGGGTCGTTAAAACAAGCCCTTTAGAAGTTCAGAGTTTTATGGGTTTAGTTGGGTATTATCGTAGATTTGTGAAAGGCTTCTCAAAAGATAGCTTTGTTTTTAACGAAATTAACCAAAAAGAGTACGCAGTTTGAGTGGAAAAATGCTTGTAAGTAAAGTTTTTAAGAATTAAAGAAAAGACTAACTTCGGTCCCTATCCTTTCAATTTCATCTAGTACGGAGGCTTTGTGGTTTATAGTAATGCTTCTAAACATGGTCTGGGATGTGTATTGATACAAAATGGCAAAGTTATTGCATATGCATCTTAGGTAACTTAAAGAGTACGAAAAGAATTATCCTACACAAGACTCAGAGCTTGCCGCAGTTGTTTTTGCACTTAAAATATAGAGGCATTATTTGTATGGGAAATGGTGTGAGATTTATAGCAGTCACAAAAGTTTACAATATTTATTCATAGGGAAGGAATTGAATATGAGACAATGAAGGTGGTTAGAGTTGGTGAAAGATTATGATTGTGTTATCAATTATCACCTTAGTAAGGCTAACGTTATAACTGATGCGTTGAGTATAAAATCGATATCTAGTGTTATAACTATGATTGTGACTCTAAAATCATAATTGGTAGTCTGATGGACAATCAGAAAGAACAATACAAATATTGGAAGATATGTAGAATGCTCATGTATTGGATTTCCAATGTCGGTGGAGTAACATTTTGCTATTGACGGAATTTGCATACAACAATAGTTGTCAAGCTACAAATGGAATGGCTCCTTATGAAGCATTAGACGGTAGAAAATGTTAGTCTCCAGTTTATTGGGATGAGGTTGGGGAAAGGAAATTGTTAGGTCCAAATATGGTTCGTAAAATGGCTGAAATAGTGACACAAATACATCAACGGATGCAAACTACTCAAAACTAATAGAAAAGCTATGCATATCAAAGAAGAATTATGTTAGAATTCACAGTAGGAAATCAAGTATTTTTGAAAGTAGCGCCAGTGAAAAGGGTTATACGATTTGGAAAGAATGGAAAATTGAGCCCGAGATACATTGGTTCGTTTACTATTGTTGAGAAGATTGGAAATGTTACCTACAAGCATGATCTTCATTCAACAATGTCCTAAGTACATAATGTCTTTCATGTATATGTTAAGAAAATACATTGGAAATCCCTCTAATGTGCAAATGAATAAACCGATAGAGATAAAACCAAGTTTGACTTATGAAGAAAAATCAGTAGAGATTCTTCAATGAGAAGTAAAGCAACTTAGAAACAAGAAAATTCCATTAATTATGGTATTTTAGCAGAATGAGTCAATAGAAGAAGTTACTTGGGAAACGGAAGATGAGGTGCGGGTTAAGTGTCCAAAACTTCTTGATAAGCAAATTTCGAGGACGAAATTTTTCTAAGGATGGGAAGGTGTATTACCCTGAACTTCACTTTACACAATTGGCCAATATAATTCATGCATTACTTGCTATATACATTGCCATTTCATTTGCATCAATAATTCGAAATTGTTTTTTTCTTATTACGGTGCATTTGATCATTGAGGTTTTAAGATCTCCATATGGTGTTAGTCTAGAAATTTAGGTTAATCTAGATGTTGGATATTGACTTTTTAAGCAATTGTAATCTTGAAAGTGTCAAAATTATTCTCGGTAGAGTTACACGCTTTTATTTCAGTTGATCATGGTTACCCTAAACCCTAATTAAGTTTTTAGCATATTTGGGACATGGGACACGACGGGAAGCTATAAATAGTGAAGTGCAAATTGTTGAAGTCGGTCGAGAATCGGGCTCCGATCTTTTAATGAATCGAATGAACAATTAAGGAATTAACTCTATAAATTATTTTAGGATCTTATGGCAATTAAATTAGGTTGTAGACACACTAAGATAGGTCAAAGACAATTGATTTTCTACTGCAGGAATGGGTGTAAAATCAGATTTTTTCTAAAAAACCACCTCATGCTTGATGCTAGTTGTCCTTTTATAGCCAATTTCTTCATTCCTAAGCATTATACATGACTCAAGCTCCTTAGAGACTTCATATCTATCACCTGCATAAGATATTAACTCCTTCAACTCATCCCCAATTGATTCCAAGTGAAAAAGAAAGCAAAAGAACCAAAGAGAAGTAGAAAACAAAAGGCTAGAATTCGAAGTTATGGGTAGCTGAGTTAGCTCACTGTTTTAAGTTTTGTGTTTATTATGTTTGAGGTCTTTATAACCTCTTGAACCTCTGGACTACCACATCATGTTGGGGTGTTGGTGGTGATTTTATGATGCCAAAAAGAAGGGTAACTGATTACAAGAACATGAATGAACTCAACATGGACAGATACTTGATGTTTGTTGGATTTTGAGGAATTAACCTTTGATTTTGAATAATACTTTGAAGGGAACTTATATGTATAATTCACGTTGAATGTTCTAATATAAGATTTATAAGTATGGAAATAAGTTTTGATAGGTTAGAACTTCATTTATGGCATGATAATGTAATAAACACCAAAGATAGTCAAAGTAAGTTGCCTGATTCGATTCCTGTAAAAAAAAAACCCTGAACTTGAGGCTAAAAATCCTATAACTATGGTGAATTTAGGACATAATTAACTTCCCATACATGTTATAGAAGTGTGGTAAAATTTTGGAAATGAATGGATGTGGTTAAGGGTGTGAAAAGATTAATGAAACGAGATCGGGCAACAATAAAATTTAAGGCAGATTCGGTGCATTTCCTAATTTCACATAGTCCAACCTTCACATGTTCACTAATTTCCTCTAAAGCTTGGAGAATTGATTTGAATAATGGTTGAGTCATTAGTGATACAATTAGATGGGGTTTATATTCATTGAACTTGAAATTAGAGGGAGTTATAAGGCCGGCTACTTGAAGAATTATTGTTATGTAGTAATATCCTGACAATTATGGCGGTGGTGAAAGAATGTGTATGTTAATCTTATGAAATTGAGGACCATATTTAATATTAGATGGTTCTATACGTTGTTTGAGGGCCCTAAATGAAAAGGAGACTTGAATCATACTTTGTAGAAAGCTCACAGACACAGAGACAAAAAAAGGTAAGTAAATCTTCATTTACAATTACGACGCAAAAATGGCATTCATAAAAATATTCTCTATCGAGTATTGTTGTAACATTTATATGACTTTGATAAGGGGTTCATTGTATATCATATGATGGTTGTGATGATTGAACACAAGGCATCGAAATATATTGATTGAGCATTTGCACGTGCATGCATGATATATGTCTATCATTAAAAATTCAGCATGCATGACATGATTAGAAAAATGAAATTACATTATAAAATGTTTTATTGACCACTACTAGGGAATCGAGCCATGTGAGGTATGCTGATGAGACATGTTTTCGCATCGTGGGTGAGATTTTCTTAATGATAGCAAGGGTAGATTGGGGATGTGTCTTTAGTGATTACAGGAGGGTGGATCACTTGACTTGGCCTTTATGATATTATGATTATTTACACCACGGGTGGGATACTTTTTGGGTAATCATAGAGGCCATTAGGAGATGTACTTCTAGTGGTCATAAGAGGATGGTCCACTCGACTTGACTTCTTGGGTAATCATAGGGGCAATTAGGGGATATACTCATATTACTCATACTTATAGCATGCAAGATTTTTACTTATTGGGCATTAGCTTATATAGGTTTTGCATTGTTGGTGAGTATAGAACTTCATAGAAGACATGGCTAGTTGTGAAACTCTTACAGGATTCCGAAGTTCGATGTACATGTATGACAACCGATAGGATTATTTTGTGGCCTGTTATTTTGATTTTACAATTTGTTGTATTATATTTTGCGAATTTTGTATTGTACATGTATGAAGATTATAAAGTCTTTTAGGCTCAATATACTATACGAATATCATAGGTGAT
>CAIGRN010069321.1:0-35053 GCA_903798345.1 Fraxinus anomala
AGACCTCAGTGCCATCACAGGCAGAAATTTGGCTAAGTATCATAGCAGACTTCGTCCATGTGACACATAGTGAGTGAATGTTCGACAAGGTTGATGATCGAGAGAAACAAAACAATTGTTTTATTAATAAATAAAAAATCAAATTCCACGGTGTGTGACCTTTTAATTTAAAGTTGATACATCATTTCACTTTCTCATAGAACCTTAATTCAATCTAACCAAGAAAAAATAAAAGTAATGGTTAAATATTATTTTCATAATCACATTCACATCATTACATTTAACTGTTATAATAAAAATCTCAAATTACTCTGTTTTTGACATATAATTAAAAGTTACCACGCACATCACTCTCTAATGCAAAAATATTATCCCTGAGGTTAGTTTTTCACATTTAATTAATTCTTATCTAAATCAATAAAATAGCATCCCTGATGTTTGTGATATGTAGGGATGGCAAAATGGCTCGTCAGCTTGGGTCGCCCGTGGCTCGGCTCGAGGCTCGGAACCATCGAGCCCCATTTTGGGGCAAAGGCTCGAGCCCGAGCGGCCATTTTTGGCCAAGACGAGCCGAGCCCATTTAGAAAACAAAAATCGAAAACAACAGTTGCCCTGTAGGAAGTAAAAAAAGAAATGAAACAAGCATGCACGTTGCAAGTAGCTTTGACAAGGAGGGAAAAAATAAAAATAGCCGGCTCGGCCCGCTATGGCTCGAGCCGAAAGCTCGGGTCGAGCCTCAATTTTTTGGCCGAGCTCGGGCAAAAAAAAGTTCGAACATTTTTTGCTCGGGGCTCGAGTTTCGACTCATTGACATGGCTAGTTGCATGTGTATTTTTTGGGTTGACAATTCTGATAGTCTTAAAATCTATTTATTAGCTGCTTTTTGGTAATTTGCAATTAGATGAAGACATTGTACTGTATTTGTCTAATTACCCCGAGTTTCTATCCAACAGTATCCACTATCTAATGTCATCAAATTTTGGGTCAAATATATTGGGCTCCATAATTATTACAAATTTGAAGTGCAAGGATGATTTGGTCGCACGGAACAAAGAAGGAAAACTATAAAATTTAATTCAGATTTTCGGGTCAAGTATTATTGCCTATAGAATTCAATAAATTATACAACATATACTTTTTAGGACCACAAAGGCAAGAAGAGACTGATGGAGTATATATTTTTTTTTTTCAAAATTTCTAATGAAATCACTTGAAACATGATTGAGTCCTGTTCTGTATCTCAAGAACAAAACATGCTTGTAAAGGGCCCATTAATGATGACATACAGGCCATTCTCAGATGAACCTTTATCAAAGGAATTTAAAGCAATGTTTGACTATATTCACCACTTTCGGTGATAACCTTTGAGTATTAATCAAGAAAATTTGCACCCATGGAGTATCTAAATCATCACTTCATCATTCTTTTGAATTTGATCACTTCAATTTTCAGTTTCAACTTATTTCTCTTAACTCTCCACAAGTCTTCCTCATTCTCCCGAGTTATCTCGTATTCGGACGACGATGGTGTAGTCTGATTAAGTGGGACAGTGACTCGTGTCCCAATAGTCGCATACACGTTATAGCTTTTTTGATATTTGAATAGTTTTTAAGTCAAAGATTTAAAACGAAATCCAATTAATATATGTGAATCCAGATGGGAGTAATTTTATGTTATTATTAATTCATAAATAATGGCACAAAATAAAAAAGTGAGGTAAAAAAATTTCTTGGACCCTGAAAACATCATAAGGTCTAGTAGGCACGAGACCACTATAATGTCAAACCGCTAAACCCACCAACGCCAATCATGGACCACAATACATAACATAATTTCAGTTGGATGATTCAAGGGGTAAAATATACCCTACCCTACCCTACCCTACCCCACCCCATTCACCACACAAAACCCATAAATTTTTTATTTTTTATTTTTTTTGCAGTTTTGTTAAAAAGATGAAATTTTTTTATTAAATTCAACTAGCCCACAAACTTTAAAAAAATAATGAACCAGGACATTCCATTGAGACAACGAGAGTGATATGAATTAGAAAATTGATCAAGATAAGATTTTAATTTGACTGAAGAATCCCAACAAATGGAATGGGAGTTTTCCCCCTTTTTCCACCAACTTCCTTCTTCAAAAATCCAAATAAACTTGGGACTTTCTCTAAATGAAGCCGACTTCTACTAAAAAAACATGAAGTGCTCATCCATAAACAGAACTGTTCATTGAATATCTCCATAATTATATGAGCTTCAAAATCTTATATTATAATGTTATCATGCTGTATAGTCATCTTCCACCAGCTCACAAATGCATACGCCACCATAAATATGCTAATGCTTATCCATTAATGCATGTCAATTTCTGCGTATGCACCTTTTGATATGGAATTTTTGATATTTGCAAGAAATTTGAGCAGTATATAATTAATAGAAACTCATAATTGAGCTTTTCACTTCTTTACACATTACTAATTCTGAAGAAAAATGCTAATTACTGAATACAGAAAAAAAAAATTAACAAAAAGGAAAAAGAATTGGAGAAGATGATCAAAACGCAGCAATTTTATCAAGAAAAATTACCAGAAAAAAGAAAAGGGAAAAAAAAAAATACCCACACTTCCTTCAAACATACCTGTAAAATTAATCTCTAAAATGATTGTAACTGCAGCAATCTCAATAATCAGGCATGAGTTGACTGATTTTTCCTTCTTCATTATCCACTTTCTGCTCAGTAACTCTCAACCATATACAAACAGCAGTGAAACTGAGGACCAAGCTCAAGAACCCACTACCCAATCCGATCCCCACAATGGCCAAAATCGATAGCCCTTTACTCTTCATCGGTGGCAACGGGTATCCATAAAGATCCTTATTCCCTTCATAGGAACTTTCATTGAACCGCGGCAAGTTCCCACTCCGGTTCCCCAGCGTCGTCGGGATGGGACCGGAAAGTTTATTATTCGAAACGTCGAAAACTGAAAGTCTCACAAGTAGGCCGAGCTGCTGGGGAATGGTGCCTGACAGCTGGTTATCGTGTAAATCGATTACATTGAGATACGCACAGAGCGCCAATTGCTGAGGGATTGGGCCAGATAGATGGTTTGATGAGAAATTTAGAACCGCCAAATTGACCAAATACTGAAGCTCCGGCGGGATAGGACCGGTCAATGCGTTGGACGAGAGGTCCAGAGCCTGCAAATTCGTGCAATTCGACAGATAAGGCGAGATTGTGCCCTTTAGGGCCATATTGGAGAGTGATAACTTGTAGATGCGGCCATTGTTGCAGGTAGCACCCTGCAGGTAGGAGGTGAATCCCTGGCAAGGGTTAGAGAAGGTGACCTTAGTCCAGTTCTGCAAATTCTTTAATGGGTCTTGTAACGAGTCGCTCAGATGAGTCAGACACCTCTCGTCGTTCGGATCCGCGGCGGAGAACGGCAGGGCGGCGCAGAAAGTTAGCAGGGCCGCTGCCAGTACGTGGCCCCAAACACCCATTTTCCAAAATGGCCCGGTTTCCTAGGATTGTGTAAGAAGAATTAATTAGTGTTTGTTTATTGAACTAAAATCTTGGTTTGAGGAGTGATAATTTGGGGGAAGATACACAGTGGAAGAGGAAAATGGTTATCAGAATTTGCAATTATTCTCCTCTTCCGTACAACTGCCAATGTGCATGTTCAAGATTTCTTTATTTAAAGTTTTGAGGAGGGTATGGAAGTATGAAAATGTGAGAGAGAGTGGAGAGCACTATGAATTTAAGGGTTGGGAGAGGTTGGTGAAAATTGAAGAAAGTGGAAGTCTTATAAAATTCAAACACGACTTTCAGCTAATTAGTCATCGAATTACTTGATTCAACTAATGGATTATTGATTGAATCGGAGAATCAATATATATACAATTTAATTATTACGAGGCCTATTTAACATGAAAGTCAAAAAGGAGATTTAGATATTCAAAAATGGCTACTTATGGAGGAAGTTAATTCTATTTGAAATTTCTCTAAAAACTCTTTCGAAGAGGAAGGTTTTATAAAAATTAATTTTCAAACACGCAATTTTCTCAAGAAGCAAAAGCCTTGTAAAACGTTACTTTGTTGTCATTTATCTTTTTGAAAAAAAAAATGGCTTTTTTTAAATATTTAACTAATTGATATTTGAATGAAAATCAACAAGCTCGAGATGGTAAGAACACTTGTATAGTCACAAGGGTATATTGAACATTTCATGCATGCATATTTAATACGGGGGAACCAATAAACCAATTGGCATATGTTACGAGGCATCCTTGTCCATCATCTTTTCCGTGGGATGACCATTTGTCCAGAAATTCCGTGACGAGGTTTAAATATTTTTAAGGTACCATTGTTACTATTTATTGGATTGTACAGAGTTCTACTATAAAGAATGAAAGAATTACTATGTATTATTAAATTCTTATCTCTTATTTCTTTCACTACGACGAAAAAGTGTTCACCTGTTTATTAAACTTGTAAAACATCGCCAATTATCTCTCTTAATTTTTCTCTACTAGATTAAGGTAGATTGGTTCTCACGCGCAATATGTGTTGATTCTAAATGTTGTGGTCCTCGTGAGCGACCAGGCCTATCTCTTTCGCTCTAGTTTATTAAAAATCATCTAAGGAAGTCCTAATGTACATAGCATTTTAATATGCTGAGTTTAAAAATTAATTTTGCTTTAATGAGCAATAACCTACATCTATCTAGCAACTCAATAGTCTATGGTAAAGTATCATGACAAGTTTTTTTTTTTTTTTAGAAGTTAGGAGTTATCCTTTGACAGATTTTCGTGAAATATCGATGACATATTGCACATTGAAGCAAATGTTTGTGCCAATGTGGGATAAGGTTGATTTTTATTCTTGTTGATTTGTAACGTCAAATTACAATCAGATTTGTGAAAAAAACTGTAAAGATAAACTTTATCTGCTTTTATTATATTGGAGTTTGTTGACATCCGACATTCGAGGTCATTAAGTACAGTTTGTTGTATGCATTAGGCTCATGCTAATGTGAGCTCGGATATTTGAGATCAGCTCGTATTAACTATTGCTGAGATTCGATGGGACATAATAATTGAAGATTCTTTACATATTGTATAAATAGTCCATCAACAAGTGACATTTGGAAGGTCTTACATCAGCGCTCGCCAATTCCACCAATCACATACTTTAGCTTCATTTCCTAAGTAGTTCATTAATTGTTGGGAACCACATGTAAGCTTAACTCATAATGACCTGACAAGCCGAGCTCACTATCCAATCCTAACTTACAAATGATGTACTTTCTCAACTCGATATTATAGCTGATATAACAAAATCTTTTCCTATAAAAGGAAGGATGAGAGCCTTAGAAATGGAGAGAAAAAAGGAGTTAAAAATAATTCATATTTCAAATATCTTCTTGAAGAAAAGAAAGAGCAAACATTAGTAGTTACAATTGTAATTTGCAAATCACTATTAATAAAATTTTTATTTACATTTTAAGTTGACTTGAATTTTATTCATACAATTTTCGACGTCAACAGAGTCAATTCAAAAACTTGATACTTTTACAAATTTTGGTGGAAAATTAACCCGTTAAAAAGTACAAGTTTCAACACAACCCACATTATCCAAGTTTGGATGGATAGCCACAAAGTTCAACAATTTCTTGAAAATTAGAACATAAAATATTAAAAATAAAATAAAAATTGTAAGTCTAAAAATCTAGGTCCAACATTACCCGTCTCTTTAAATAGACTAACTTACTCAACCCGATACGTCTTGAATTGTGCTGAGTTTGAATTGTGTCACAACTTTTTTTAACATTTCTAATTTTAGAAAATGTGAAATTAGGTGGGGATCCAACTTATTTTAACATATCTAATTCTGAGGGACAATTTGGCCCTTTTTAACATCTCTAATTGAAGTGCACGGAGCAAAAGTTGCATTCTTCCCTCCATCCCATGCACGTAGACTCTAACTGAACCTCTAGCTTGGTTTGTTCTTTCTCATCAAAGCATTTGCACAAAAACAAAAAGAAGAAGCCCCCGGGGGCACATTTAAGTTAGTAAAGGATGGACATTGTTGGACTTGCAATCTCAGGATGGGGAGTTCGAATTCTAGATGGAGCAGTTGAGTGATGTAATATTCATTTGTGGATGGAGCAGCTTGGTGATGTAATATTCATGGAGGAAGACTCTCTTGGGATCAAGAGTATAAAGAGTGTACGGACCCTGGTCAACTTGGACATATACTGCGATTTACTNGTGATGTAATACTCATTTGTGGGTGGAGCAGTTTGGTGATATAAGATTCATGGAGGAAGGCTCCCTTGAGGCCAAGAGTATAAAGAGTGTACGGACCCTGGTCAACTTGGACATATACTGCGATTTACTTCCGTCCATTGCTGAGGGGCCGGTGATGGGTGGTCCAGGACATAGTTTCGCGTAAGCTAGGATACCTGGGTATCAAAAAAAAAGAAAAACTCGAATAAGAAAAGGTTCCAAATATCAAGATTTGACACCTTATGATTTATCAGCTGATAGTAACACGAACCCAACACAAGTGCATACAGACCAACATTCTGTTGGGGACTAATTGGAGGTCAAAACTGGGTTCTCGTGTAATCTAGGCCTATTGAAAGTGAAGGACCTCCATTTGTTGGAGGGGTCCATGATTTATTTATTTTATTTTATTTTGTGTGATTTAAATTGGGTCTTCGTCTTCAACTTAAGTTAAATATTTGAGGCCCTTTGAGTGCATTACCACTGGGACCTGGGCCCTCAGACAACATTATGTTATATAATTTGGTCCTTAGAATTACACCGAGAGAGTCTCCAACCAGACATTGTCACTTTTATACTAGTTTCGTGGGTATATACCAGACAAAGCATTCTACGCGTGTGAGAGAGACGTATGTTTAATGGTCTTGTTGATAGTTCAATACCAACTTAAAATGTTTGGAGTTATTAGTTAAGCAATAGCTTCCATTGTAATTATAAGGATTTGTAGCTTCTGCTTCCGTAGAAAAAACTCCTCAGAAAGCTATACTATACGAGCTTCCTCTAAATTTCTTCTAGTACAACAAAATATTTTCAAAAAAATATTCAAATGTGTTTAAAAGAAACTTCTTAAATTCAAATTAGCTTTTGACTTTTTAAAGTCTCGTCAAATGGGCCTTAAATCTTTTGGCATGTAAACAATGAGCAAGCGCACAAAATGTGCTTATTCTGATAACAAATTTCGTTCAGGGCAATACATAAACTGCTTTGTGTATTTTATAATTGAGTACTCTAATGCAATCTTGCTATTAGATTAGATTTGTTTGGATCGAAATGTACAAGACAGTACCACCATTATTATGGTAGCTTAAATGAGAATAATAATCAACATATGATAAATTTGTGTTACTATTTTAATAATGTTGACTTTTAAGTTAGAACATTAAGGGATAGTTTTATAGTCTCAAAAGCTCAAATGTGCCACTCGTTCCAGTCAAAGTTCATATGAGTTTGTGTCTCGACAAGTTACTATTTTACGGTGGCACGTCAATGATAAGACTAAAGTATTTAAGCCTAATAAATTAAAATAATAAACTAATAATTTCGAGAAATGCAGTATAATTCAAGAAAGGATTGTGGTAAGAGGGAATAATAGATGAGATGATTGCTACTATACATTGGTGTGGTACATTTATATGTGGGCGTCAATTAATTTGAACAACTAATGAAGTCCATTCAGAGTTGTGCACATTAAATATTATGGGGCACCTCAACACCATCGATAAAGACATTGTTGGTGGAAGATTCATAACAGTACTCTCCCTTTTCTAAAGCCTTTTACTCTGATTGCAGATATTTTTATGCCTTCTACTTGAAGGGATTACCAATTTTCTCACTAAACTTTACATCAATAATCAACAAAAAATTTGGTTTTTACTTGTGAGGTGTTAGTTGCAGAGAAAAACTAAAGTTCGATAACGGAGGCAATCGCAAACTTTCTCATATCCTTTCGACTTTAAAAAGTGTATTATGTAACTTTTCCATTCTCTATCAACACACCCAAATACAAATTTCGAAGTTAGTTTGTGCATGACATGCACGGTATATCTTTCCTAGGTTACAATAGCTCGATTTGAGTATTGGAAATGAGATGTTAAAATTTGTATTTAGAGGTAGGTTCACTCTAGATAGAATGGGACATGATGCTATAAAAAATCGTACATGATGATTTTCGAACTTGATGACTGAGAATGAATATGAACGAGATCTCCCAGTATCTGAAACAAAGTCGTCGAAGTATGCCTTCGTTGCCCCCTTCGATACTTAAGTTAGAGAGAGAATTTATTAGTTAGGCTATACACTGAAAATTATATAAAAATGTACTTGAATAATTATCAAAGTCTTTATTTTTATAGAGATATGTAGTACACTCTTAATAGGATTAGTTGAATACCTTTATCCGATTTAAGTAATTATAGGATGTTTGGAAGTCTTACCATGTCTAGGAATTGCAATTTGATATATATTAGGCAATTGGTATTTGGATGAAATGGAACTCTTATGGTGGAGTCTCATCATAATAGGACAAAAAAGATATGGTAGAACTCAACCTTATCGGAGTTTGATAAGTCTTATCATATAAAAGAGTCCTAATAAATTATGTTCGTTGGAAGCAAGGTCAAGGCACCGAGGGACGATTTTCGTACCCAAGGACATAGGCCAACGAGGTCTATTTGATTTGCTCCAAAAGGTCGAGGACACATACCCGAGGAGGTCAAGTAGACTTCCCATGAAATGGTCATTATTCAACCTCGGGTATGCGATCCTGGGGTTGAAATGTCTTTTTGCTATATCAAAACCCAATGACAGGGTGTAATTTGTAGCAAAGGGGACAATAGGATCCAAACAATATTTGTGAAACGGAAATAAACACATTCTAGAACCAGGAAATCAATCTTTCAAAATCAGTTCTGTAGTTGAATGGGACTTGGGTTTGTATTATCCTCGACAAACCCTTTTTTCAGGGTTGTTTGGATGGTGATTTCCATGCTAAACAGAAACACAAGCAAAAAACTTTTCAAAATAAAGTATGAATAAGAGTTAGCCGAAAAGGATAGACACCATAAATCCCATTTTGTGGATTGAAATTTAAAGGTCCCCCACCTACCCCTACCCCTACCCCTACCCGGCTACCCCTACCCCCACAGAAATATGTTAGATCTCAAATCTTTTGCTGTATCCTCCTTTGGCATTCAAGATTTTGTGGGCATCCAAGATTTTGGTGGTAGACGGTCTTCTGGTACTAGTGGTAATAAACCAAATTTCCGTGAAAATAGTCTTTTTACTTGGTCCATGATTAACAACCAACCAAATTTTGTTCTCAAAAATTTCAAGTCTACTTTATAAATTAATTTTCGTTTCCTCCTAACATATGCTACTGAGATTGCATAGATGTTATGATCAAAGACCCTCTTATGTCGACACACAAAGTGTCATAATCGCTAAAATCTAACTTCCATTAATTTACCCACAGTGGTGTCAACTCCACTTGTTGGTACATATTCACATCTCTGAAGCCATCATTAACCAAAAACCTTGTTATAATGAAATGAATTCAAACAACTTCCACCTTTTGGCGTAGAATAAGATCCTATTTAAGGTACAATAAACTATTTTACAATTAATCTAATCAGATAATCAATTTGATATTAATTTATGAAAAATGTACCAAGAACATATCTTTGGCTCTGTATATAGAATGACAGAATTTTAAAATACTGGAAATAATAAAAGCAATTAATATTAGTTAAATAGAAATCTTACAATAAAGAAACAAATTAACTGAAAAGAAGTCTTACAATTAATAGGAAGCGACAAAAAAAAAAAAAAAGGCTAAAATTTGACAGTTTCTTCTTAACGTAAGTTCACTCCATGAATTTGACTATGCTACTACCTTCAAACTCCTCTTTGTTGGCTAAAATTTGAGGAATAAGATTAGCTGCCTTAATTGAGTACAATAACGAAATTGTGTTTACAAATCCTAAGATTAACACTTAGGAGCAACAAAGTTATCTATTAACAGAAGTCAAGCCAACCTCAGAGAACAATAACCTCCTCCTCAAAACAAGATTATATTTTGGACTCACCAGGAAACTTGCACCTCTTAGTTTATTAAAATCCTGAAAATGCAAAACAAATCCAAGATTAAGTGGCTGTTGCCCTCTGATTGAACTTCATTGGAAGAAAAAATGGAAAAAGGATAAAAGAAATACTGAAATCATTCAAATGGAAATTTTAACCGTGGGCATCTGATTTTAATGTGTCTGGATCCAAGTGAGAGACAAAATCCATCTGGCTCTTATCTTGGTTTTTCTCTTTCCATACACTTGAGATTTGAAACCGGAAGTCGGGAATTCATATCAGAACATTGATTAAGTGTTGATAAACATCCGGGGTTCAAATAAGCTCACATTTGGACTTGGTGCTAGTGTTGACAGAGTCACTTGCGAAACATTATCTTGAAGGGAGTAAAAGGAGCCCATTGCAAGATTATCTACTGTGACTCCTTGCGAGTGATGGATCTATGTAGAAAAGAACTAAGATGAAGCTCAAAGGTAGCGCTTAAGTAAACTATATTATTTCTCTGGTAATCTTTACTCACATCTCCCAATAGAAATTGATCAATTCCAGGTTTTTGTCTAGGATCAACAGCAGCAAGCTTCATAGACAAAAACTTCCGAAAAGAAATTCAGCTTTCAAATCATTATTGTTGTAATTAGCTTTTCAAAGCAGCAAAGAGATAGGCAACTAGTTTGTTCTCAGTTAATTGAAGATGCTGGCAAGAATACGAGTTAGTCGCTACTCATGCGATCGAATAGATAGACCAAGACACTAAAGGCAATCAATAAAACCCCGAGAGAGCGGATAAGGCTGAGCAGATTGTGCAATCTACATATCTTTTGCAAAGTATCAATTCTTAACACTATTCAAGATATTTAGTAAAAGAATACTATTGGGTTTACTGGGTAAGTATTTAGTTAGTTTGTGAGCGGATAAGCCTAAACTTTGGGTTTGAGAAAGCATACCTCAACCTGATGTTGCAATGATAGTACATAATTGATACGCTCATCAAGCATTATTGCCTTCCCAGTTATCTGAAAGGAAATAATGTGCCAGTCAGTTATGTTAAAAATGAAGGATATCTGGAGAAGTCCTTAAGTTCACCTTGTCACATCCAGGAACAAGATCTTCGAGAAATTTCATTCGTTCGCTTATTCTTTCTCTTCTAATCTGCAATACCAATACGCATTAAGATTCAACCAATCTACAATAAATGTGTAAAATCTAGAAAATAGAAAAACAAGAAGTAAATCGTACTCTTTCAGCAAGGCTGTGTCTGCTGGTTGCTTCACCTCGTTTTGCCCTCACCTTGACATAGTTTTTGTTCCTATCTTCTGTACTATTCGTTGAAGGAATTAAGGCATTGGGTGCTTTATTACTATTGGAATTGTGTATACATTCTTTTCGAACTATTTTACAGCAACTTTTGGCAACTGATTTGTGGGCTAACTTATCCTCATTTTCATATTCCGTGATTTCATTGCTCCTGTGCTCAATGTCTGCATTCTAATTATAAGAACAGCAAATTTTAAAACTTACAAAGATTGTCTTCAGGCAAAATACAACTGTACAAAGAAAAACAGAAGTATACAAAGATGCTGAAGAAATTAATGAAATCATTAGAGAGTACTTTGTCTAACCTCTGTGGGAGTTAACCGAGATGCATCATCAAATCTCTTCCTTTTCTTATCACTAGGTGAAAGGTTCAAGCTACATCTCTGACATCCTCCTTGAAATTGCACACAAACACAGTAAAGAAAGGATTTAGCAGAAATGTAATGAAAGAAATGCAGAAGAAGAAGAAGAAGAAGAAGAAGCATTGAACATTTTTATCTGCCTGACATTCTCCTTGAATTAATTGAATACAATCAAAAGAGCAACATATATACACGAAATGAAATAACAAACTTCTGGCCTGCAACAAGCTGCACATGCCTTTGCCTCCTACTGTACAGCTCATCAAGAAAGGACAGAAAAGGACATCTCAGCTGGAGCTTAACAGAAAAACTAACTACAAACTAATTTCCACTACTTTCATCTCTTCATCATCATTGCTTGACATTTCATGCTGCAATAAACACCACTGGTACTTAAAGACCTAAACCTTGCCTCTTGACCCCTTCCAACCGAGAAGCAATTGGACGGATCAACAGAATCACCACTCAGAAGGGTGGCGTTCTGATAAAGCGAGCTACTATTCTTCAAGATGCTTCCACTGCCAAAATCAATAAAATTAGGGCCTAGCTCAACAACAGCACCATCCAACTGATACTGGAAAATGTCATTTTCACTACTCAAAACTCAATTTCCTGGCACATCAGTGTAGGAGCTTCTATTGACCTGATCATAATAGGCAACTGAAGTTGCTTGGCTTTCGTCGTTCTGCACCAAGTAAACTAGTGGATTTGGATTACCAACGGAACATACAGGCTCTCCAACCAGAAGTTCATCACTAAACCCTGAACCCATTGTCATTCGAGAAATTCTCTTGTGTGCAAATATCACAGAATATGAACAATCCAGAGGGTTTTTTTTCCGTGCTCTCAACTTTCAATTCAAGAAAAGAACTACAATAAAAACCAAATTAGAAATAAAAATTCCAATTGAAGTATTGAACATTCAATAGAAGACTGTAAGTTAGAATATTATGGAGGGTTTGACTATCAGCTGGAAAAAGAATCTGTTATAGAACTGACTAAGCAAGGAATAAACATCTTTGGCAGCTTTATTATGCATAGAGAAGGTGAAAGAGAAAAGAAATTAAGCAGTTCCAGAATTGTCCAATACATCAAAGGAAAAGAATCCAATGCAATTTAACACAATCAACTCTAAATTCTATGACCCCAAACTTCGCAGCCTGAAGAAGAAGAAGAAGAAGAAGAATAATAATAATAATAAAAGAAAAATCGTTTCTGTAATACGAAAAAAATTAATTAATATGTTGACCTTAAAAAATGCTGCGAACAGATGTCGAACCTACTCGTGTATGCGCAAGCTCGATCCAACACGTAAATGTCGATCAACGGTCAAGATAGCTCCAAGTTTGGACG
This sequence comes from Fraxinus anomala, assembly GCA_903798345.1. Classification (NCBI taxonomy): domain Eukaryota; kingdom Viridiplantae; phylum Streptophyta; class Magnoliopsida; order Lamiales; family Oleaceae; genus Fraxinus; species Fraxinus anomala. Next base: position 13,175 of record CAIGRN010069321.1, read on the forward strand.
CGAGAGAAGCACAACGAAACGAGACGTTTCCGTTCAAGTTCCGACGGGATAACGAGATACGATTGTACAACAATTATCAATCGCTAAGAACTCGAATCAAAGATTGTAATGAACCAGTGAGAGAATAAAATAGGTTGCTCCAAATATTTAAAGTTGCATTAGTCCTTCAATTGTTACATGGTGGGGATATTTATAGTGTTACAAATGAAATGATGACCCTTGTATCAAATTACACGTGACTTCATCTCCTCGACCAAAGCATCAAGTTCTAGCTATCAAGATGACTTTCATAGCTTTTCAGAGCATTTAATGCTCCTACACCCTACCAACAAGACAAGACTCAAATATTTTTTTACAAATGTCACATCAATCATTCTATAATTAATTCAACTTCATGTGGGCAGTCACCAACTGAAGAGCATCGGAATAACATGGGCCTCATTATAACATGGGCCTCGGAATAGCATGGGTTTCGGAATAACATGTGCCTTGTTATAACATGGGCCTCATTTTTCGTAGATGGAGGTTCGGTGGTTCGACCCACAACGTAATTAATATGGCCATGTGACAGTATCTAGTAACAAGTCGTAAGTCGTAACATAATAAATAAAACTTATCTATTGGTAATCAATAATTATTTTATGCAAATGAATAACATAATAAAGTAGCGAACCTTCAAAATAGCCCAAGAATCTTTCTGAAGATGTAGAACCTTCAAAATACATTCTTTTAAAATAATGTGACTCGAACACACTTTCAGAATAATTTTTGAAACTACAAATTGTAGTACAAATGAGATTGGAGCATCCTTGAAAAATTTCACTGGAATGTTTTAAGATTTTGGTTTTAATAGTTTGAAATAAACAATTTTTTTGTGTACTTAAACACGTACTTGAATTATTTAACACTTTCAAAAATATCATTTTTTTTTACATCATAATCTTCAGTTCCTTTCCTAGGAAGAATATTATTTTAATTTTGGAGTTAAATTTTATATATTGTGATTGTGATAAAGAGTTATTGCTTATGCTTCTTGTAAAATAATCTTTAAGCTTAGTTCAATTTCTTTTAAAAATTTTATGATGCGTTTGGTTTGCTATGTTTAAATCGTTTTCAATTTTGCAAAACACTAAAAATATATTGGGTCTATTATTTTTAAAAATGATGAAAAATACATAAAATTCACGCATTTTTAACGTTTTGACCATTTTCAACGAAAATTCTAAAAACACTCGAAGTATGAAAACAAACGTTTAAATAAAATTTTAAAAATATAAAATTCTAACAAATAAAATATTAAAAATTCTAAAAAAATGAAATTAATAAATTCTAAAAAATAAAATCTAGAATTCTAATAAAATTAAAATTAAAACTCTGAAAAATTATAGATTATAAAAATTTATAAAAACTTAAAATAGTTCTAGATCTTATTGATTATTTACATAAAAATTTAAAAATATTTATATTTAAATGAACACAGATAAAAATATGTTAAGTCCACACATTAATTTTTATTTTTCTATATTTTGAAATTCTTTTTATTTTAATTTTTTAGTGAGAAAAAACATTATTAAGTTTCACTAATGGTAAAATGTATATAATACTTGAAAACATATTAATGTAAAATTGTTCTTTGTTAATGAATAATCAAATTTAATGAAATAAAATGTAATAAAATAAATTTTAGAAATTTCAAACTAAACGCGTTTTCTTATTTTCTATTTTCATAAATAATTTTTCAAAATAACAAACAAAACGCGTTTTTGAAAATCTTAAAACAAACCCTTAAAATAGAAAACAAAAAATGAACTCAAAATCGAAAATTGAAAACCGAAATACAAACCAAAAGGGCCCTTATCAATCTAACAAAGTATTTTCAAAAATTTATGAAATAAATTGATCAATATTTTTCTAATAACAAAAATAACTTTGGACTTTTTATTGTTAAATGGATTCTTAATATCTTCGTGTCAGGCAAATTCATAGAGCCCAAACAGTTGGCTGGTTTGGCCCAGTCCGACAAGGTTTCTTTTAAAACACGTTTAATTGGCTGCGAAGTCCAATGGTCTGGCCCTTATGGTATACAGGTTGGGTCAGCCCATATTATCCTTAATAAATGGCCCACCGATATTTTGTGCATTTGAGTGCCCGATTTCACTCAATTAACTTTACGGAGATTTTATTATTATTTCGCATAATTTCACGTATGTAAAATTCACTTACTTCTTCAAGATAAATATTAAAATATAATGATTGAGCTAAGAGGATGATCGAAGGTTTCTAACTGTTGATGATTAAAAATGACGTCGCACTTCTTGATCAGCTTATGAAATTAGGTAAAGTAGCAATGATTTGTTGTTGGAAATTTGTATAAAATAAGGATTGCAATATTGCATGTATTTTGTATAGTAGTGTTACAAAGTATATTCAATTCGGCCATTTTCGTTCGACTTTCACCCCCATTATATAGGCCATTGTTCTCGAGTTTGTTGCCTTAGTGGTGTCAGCTACAATGTCCAACCAAGGTCCATGTGCCACCCCACGTTTTGAAGAAATTTTGTTGGCTAGAGAATTCTGCTCCACGGCATATACTTAGGTCCTAAGGTTGCACCTTAAGTGATCGTGACTTTCTTTTGATTGATTGCTATGGACAGTGCCGCCACCAAGAACATCATTTTAGTCGTGTCGTGATATTTTCATACGCAGGAGTGGATTCAGGAATTCGAGTAAGTTAGAGTGATAGTTGACGGTTGACCATCAACTACCGCAATAATGAGATTGTTTATTAATAATTAATTAAATAATATTAATAAATTCTTCGATCAATAATAAATAAACTAAAATGTAAAAATCATATACATATAAAAATATAATCCAATACAATTCAAAATAATAAGAAAAAATGTAATAATAAATACATGATACAACTTCACTCAGTAACTATAAATTCGGACAACTATATTCTCCGGGATCTCATATTTTGTAAACACTATAAAATTGTCTCATTCTTAATTTTTTTTAAAAAAAAAATCTCTTGCTCCATCTACATTACCAAATTTTCATTTAATCAGTCATCTCCTATTTTGTTGCGCAATCCTCTTTTGATTAGATTCATTGTAGAAAATGTCATTTCAACACTTATAGTTGCCACTGATAATATCAATTGAAGTCTGAGTAATATAAGCTCTTCACTGATAAAGTCCAAATGATAGAACTAAAATAGACGTAGCAATTTAGTCCAACAAAAAGCTGCAAACGAGGCTCTGGACTCAAACAGGAAATGCAAGTAAGGAGCTTAGTAGTTGCCATAGATTCAAACCGCTCGCCTGAACCACCCAATATAAATACTCATTTTTTTTCAGTTCATACGTCTCCCATAAGTTGACCTGCATTGATGGGACTTTGAGTCGACTTTTGTGCTAACATGTTTGGCTTCTCTAGTAAAAACGCTTTTTTAGCCAATTTAAAATGACAATGAATTGATACCATGTGAACTTTTAGATCAACATTTGCCATGTGAGAGATGCTACATTTCACACTTTGTGTACAGTCCCCTCACAATAAGAGGGCCACGCTTTTTTTATTGGGCGCATGCCATCCTATTGTGAGGGGTTTGTACAAATAGCCAAATTCTTGCTACTTAGTATTTACGAATATACAAATTACTTGAAAATAGAGGTGGGCAAAATTCAACAGAACCCGCCAAAACCTAACCATCCCGACTGGTTTGGGTCCATTTTTTTGTTGTTTTTTAGTGGGTTCGATTTTTTGGCTGTAGACGAGTTGAGTCAAATCGGGTTAACCTATGAAAATCGAATAAATCCGCTCAACCTGAAAAAATAAAATGCACTTTATTCTTTGTAAGCTCGGCTAATGAAGATTGAATAAGATATTAGATAATTTTATTTATTTATTTAATCTTGTCTATTCGAATTTAGTATAATAAAAAATTGGATAATTTTAATCTTTGTTGACAAGTTGTCTCAAACCGACCAACACAATTCGACCCGACCGATACTTGATTGGGTTAGGTTGGGTTTCAACATTTATACGTGTTGAGTTTGGTTAAATTTTGATCAAACTAATCGTGTTGGATTTGGGTTTCAACATTAATGAAGAAATTTTTAAAACTATGTGCACGATTACAAGTATACAAAGCAGTAAAAATACTTAGCCCTTGTTCGATAAGAATTAAAATCTAAATGTTAATCTAAGTTAAAATTAATTTTAACCACATATTTATGAGATTCACAATTTTTTAACTATATATTTTATTAATTTTTATCAAAATTTATTAAAAATCTCATTTTAATCACGGGGCTGAAATTAGGGTTGAATTTTTTTCATTTTGCACATGGACAGGAGTCATCAGTATCAAGCATAGTACTGAAAAGTACACTTCGGTCGGAATCAAATTGTAGAAGTTGATTAAGATTGATTTCTCCCAAAAAAATGAAATGTTTGTCAATCTTTTGATTTTTGGATTCACAACGGAACTAAACATACCATAAATCCCGGAAGATCGTCGTCTTAATGCAAATTTACTAATTTTAATATTTATTTATTATTCTACATAGTTAAACTATCTCTCTTAAAAGTTTAAGTTTATGTACAGTTAAATTTATTTTTCATCAAATACGGTGTACACAAATTTTTATAAGTGCATGTTGAACTAAATCAAAAATACCCATCAATAAATAAAAATATATAAAGAAAAATTGACGATTCAAAGCTCGTTTAATAAGACTTCTACTACTTGTAGAAAATTTCGTGAAGAGCTATTTTAGATCAATTTTCTCTTAAAACTCTTCTAATATGAAAAAACGTTATCAGAAATTATTTTTAAAAAATTCAAAATTGCTTGTTCGGAAGTAGGTTTCGACTTTTTAAAAATCTTACCAAACTACCCTTAATCATGTTAAAAATTTAATTTAATATAGAGAAAAGTCTTAGGGATGGCATCCAGCTATTGGTAATATTAATATGACAAGATGTATTAACACCGTACCAAACATCTTTAATTGCCAAATCTTAAAAGTTTGCTTTTCATAATGAAGAATTTTTTTTCTCCAAACGTGCTACAATAGTTAGGTTCCGACATAACCATAGGCTATGTTAACAACTACGTTTGACCAAACATATTCGATATGATATCAAGAATTTTTTTGATAATTATTCAATTAACCTGAAAAAAAGTTGGTGTTACGGAAATTAATTGAAGACATAATAATTGCCATATAGTAACATTGCCTTAGACTTTTCCACAACGAAGATAATTTCCCTTAGTTTTTCCACAATAAATCTTTCTTTTGACCAATCATTCCTTTGATTTATATGACTGATCTTCCACCTTTCCAGCTAGATCACAATCACAAGGTATGGTCCTCGCTACCACTGTTTTCTTGAATTTTATAAAAAGTAAAATTTTTCTTTTAAATAAAAATAATTGAGACACGTACATCGACTATATTATTTCGATTTACTTTGACCGTAAATCACTTTTCAATAAGCATTGTAACGGATTGTCCACATGGCCCATGGGGTCACACAGGCCATCGGGCAGCCTCCACTCACACAGGCCGGCGAGCATAATAGATAATAAATGCACGAGACATTGAATAAGAAGCTTGTAATTGAACCTGTATATGATGATACCGTTAGTGTACTTTCCAATAATTTAAGCCATAAATAAGCTCTTTACAATCTTGCCGCGCCAATTAGCTCACCTTGGTCAAGAATCAAGTTAAAGGGCATTATTTGCATGAAACCAGCTATATGTTTCAAGGTTGATATAATTGCATTCAACTTACTTTCTTCATGGAAAGGGACAGCTAGACAATGAACAAATAATGAAGACAACTAACAATGTACAATGCAATGATGCTCAGATGTGAAAACGTCCTTGAACTTCTTGTAATAATGAGGCAATGACAAACCAAACATACCATGTGTATTGGCAGGCAAATCTTGCAGATGCCTTTAGTTTTCACATAATAATTCCTACTCTTCTGTGCTATTTCACCTATGCATTTTCTCAAAATAATGACTGCTGTAATATTTGACGATGGTCGGGATTATGTTTTGTATTCTGGATTAGATAAGAGTAGTCTTCTCCCATTACGTTAAGCAGGTAATGCACTAAGAAAGCTTCACTAAATGTGGAAATTGGGAAATACATAGATCCAAAAACTTGGAAATGATGATATAGGGATAAAAAAAGAAGCATGATGAACATTACATGTGCATTTGCTATTGGGAATAGAGTCAGAAACCTTCGCACAGAAAACCCCAAATCATCATAACTATTAAAGCTGCCCCATAGATTTAGTCAATAATTCGAGAAAAAAAAACCCTGAAAATTGAAACATCACAGAGAATATTTTAGGATGCATCTGTCCATGCAGCAAAAAGTGGCACTTGAGGCCTCATCTGGGCTGTTGAAATCCATGAATTCACACTACTTGTTGAACTTGTAAAAAAGTTGGATGCCGGTGGAGGCATTGAAATATGCAAAGGAAGGCCATTGCTTTTATCTGGGCTTGCTTCTCTAGAGTCGTTCACCAGTGAAGAAGCACTTGACAAGTGACTCGCTATTTTTCCCTGTTCATCCACATCATGCTGAGTAGAGCTCATTGCCTCAATCCCAATCATGCCATTTACACCGATAGAGTAAGATGTACTTCTAAAATCATCAACCCCACCTTGTTTCTGATAGAGTGCCATTTTCCAGTCAGGCACATTGCTATCCTCCGAGGCATTTGCAACTTCCAAATGATGGTTATGATTAGGATTGTTAAAAGGGATCTTGTTGCTTGAATCCATGTCCTTGTTTCGTTTAGCCATTTCCCCTGAAAGCAGGGTACTGCTTGCCATAATCCGCTCTACATCATATCTTGAGATGTCGAAGTTGGTTACCGCATTAACCCCTCGAAATTTTATAGCTGCCACGTCGTATGCCTCAGCAGCTTCTTCTTGGGTACCTAAAATATAATTAAAATGGTTGGGAAGTGATTTATAGAATATAGCAACTACAAACAAGCTATTCCCGGTAAGGACACAAGATTTAAGAATTTCAGCATGGACTGACTAAGCGGTATAGAAAAATTAAATCTTACAGGCACTCCTTCAGATTTGTAGATAATTTCATAGAATATATATGCTAAGAATCAATTTAAACCATAAAATAAAAAGCAATTCCCACATATATCTAAAGATCTAAACAACTCACTAAATGTCCCTAGATAGAGGTCCTTGTTTCCGGCTACTCTGCCAATCCGAGCTTGCCAACGTCCGTGTTGATGATGTCTGCTAAAGAAAAAAACCAAAACCAAAACTTCAGTGGAGTGGAGGAAAACACCATTTTTAACTGAAGGCCTTGACCTGAAATAAAGCAGTATAATAAGACCTTGTGACTCCTCGATAAATTGAAGCTCCCCTGGAGAAGCCACTGCTTTTCCTGCAATATTTACAGTGTTCATCTGTTAAAAACAAATGGATAATTTAAAGGGGAGAATTTGTAAAACTGCAAAGGGAAGGGGGGGAAGGGCAACCTTCTTAAGTGAGCAACATATTCCTGTCTGGTCATGTTCTTCATTTCTTCAAGTTCTTGTTGATAATTTTCCAACTGTATGAACATCAGAGGATCATATTTCAGCCCATTTATTAATAGATCAATACATTAAGCGACGTGAAGTTAAAACCACTACCGGAAAATTGATATGGGTTGAAGGTCCCCAGTACTTGAGTGCTGCCAAATCATAAGCCCTTGCAGCCTTTTCTTCCATATCATAGCCCCCTAAATTGGACATTCATATAGATCACAAAAGTGCGCAACAGTACAAAAACTATGCTCATAAAATACTAATTTCGGGCCACTGTGGAACAAAATACTGAGATGAAACCAGGAAGAAATTACCTAGATAAACTGGAAAAAGGTTTTGTAGATAACAATGTCGTCCCAATGAACCAAGATCATGAAAAAAAATCACATTAAAGATAAGTGACAATTTTAATCGCGTTTGATCAACCGGAAGTATAAAAATAGAATGTGTTTTCATCACTAACCTTGCCTTCCTTTCCTGCTTTGACCTTCTTTCTTGCAACTGTTGTCCCATAGATGGGCTTCATATCTACCTGTCCATCTGTGCCTGGTGATAAAAAGATTCACAAACCAAGATGTTTTAACATTAATAATCCAAGACAGTATATTCAGAAAAACTAAAAAACAAAACATGCCATATATATCCCAAGCAAAGAGTGCACCAGTTTAAGAATATCAGGTGAAAACACAAGGAAAAAGAAAAGAAAAGCTGTAAATAAGTAAAAAAGAATAAACCTTGTGACTCCTCTATACTGTGAAGTCCTTTGCCCAAATGTATCTATGGACTTCCTATGAACAATCTGCTTCTGAGCAGCCTTCTCAGAATCCCTTTTCTTACTTTCCAAGCCCATAGCAGGTGCAATGTGCTGTGAACCAGTAATACAGCTAGATTGGGTACCTGGGCTCATGGACAAGCTTAAAGGCTGCAAATCCCCATACCCCATTACACCATTTGGACCAGATTCTCCCCCATTATCCTCCATGCAAATGCCCATCTTCTGCTCCAATGCATGCCCATTAGGATAATTTCTTGAAATCCAGTTTCTCATTTCACCATCAGCCATTGTTGGGAGGTGAAGATTGTAAGTTTCTTTAGGCTCCTCTTGGGTTGCCTGTTGGTACAAATCAGGCCCTCTAAATGCAGAGTAATGTGGATATTCTTGAACATGAATTTGCTGCTGCCTGGAGTTCTCTTGGAGAGAATTTAGAAAATCTTGGCCATTGTTGGCCTGATTATCCGGGGTTTGGTGATAATACATGCTGTCTAGACTGAGAGCCATACATCCTCTGTCACAGCCTTCATAATGATGGGTCCCCATTGTTGCACCGCCAAAGAAATCCGCCACTTTAGGAGTTGAAGTTACCATACCTTCGCAGTATTAGGTCAAAGAGAATATATTCCACAAAATCAAAATTAGTAAGTACAAGAAATTAAGAAACAAGTAAAATAAATTAGCAGTTTTGAATTTTAACCTTGTGGCTGTGTCCTGTTGCCTTCTATTATGCACAATGATCCATCAGACTTCAGTGGCATCACAGTTAAAGGAGAGTAAAACCCAGTATTTTCCCCATAGTAAATTCCTGGATAGTTAAAACTAGAGGAAAAACTTGAGGGGATTGCATTTGAAACAGTGTTAGAACAAGATTCAGTTTGATGATGATCTGAAGAAGCCTCCATTTGACTAGTAAGAGAGAAACCCAACCAGTTATTATTTTGGTTGCTGTTATTTTCATTACTCATGGACTTCATTTTCCTCTATGAATCTCCTTTCACACTTCGAGAAAAAAATAAATTCTAGGCAAGTATTTTTCAAAGGATGTCAATCATTGGGAAACTATTAAACTAATCATGTAAGCTCGCTCTGTTGTTTGGTTCCCTCCATTTTTGTTTTGCAGGTGCAGTCTTAAGTAGAATGAAATCTAAGCCAAAATCTAGCTAAAGCGTATCCTCTGGTGACTGGTGAATCTATTGTCTCTTTCTTTTGCTTTCCCCTCCCTCTCACTCTCTCTGAAAAGATTTCTAAAGAAAACAAAGCAAAGCACTTTAAACAAAACAAAAAGAATAAGTTCCAGCAAGCAATGCTGGGCATTCTTCCTGCATTCCATAGGGATCCGTGTTTGAGAAAGACATCTTCTTTTGCTTTTCCTCCGCTCCACCTCTGCCTTGCCTCCTCCCTTTTCCTTTTCTTTTCCCTTTTTACTTACATTACAACCTAATCTATGTTTACACGAAAATATTAAACAGCTTTAAAATCTCGTCTACCATACCGTTTTAACTTAAATCCAAACACTTACACTAAAATTCCACATCAAATAATCCTTATGAGGTCCAAAGTCTTAACCAAATTAAGAACATTATTGATCATTCTGTGCAGAAAAACAGCTTCTGATTGCCCAGAAAAAACCTGTGTAGTAGGCAGGAGCAATAATTATACTAATAATGAATGATATACGACATTTGTAGTAAGTTGCAACTGATAACTCACTTTTTTTTTCTATCAGTTTATTGAATTTAAAGAATTTAATATGGTTTGGCATTATTAACTTGATATGATGCAACAATCAATTGGCACATGCATGGCTCCTATTCTTCTGTGCGTGATTAAGCTCATTTTTTACTATCATTATTTGAAAATTTTTTAATTATACATTCACACGATAAAATATTATATACGTAAATCCAAAATTTATCTCTACTTTCTAACAACACATTTTCCTAAAATTACTATTTAAAACTTTGTTTTTACAAAATATTGATTTTCAAACAGGGGCTAAATTAATACTTTTTAGAGTTTTTCTTATCTATTTAACATATTCAATTCAAAGCATCTCTATGAATGGTGCTTTAATGAGTTTTTTAGTTTATATTTTTCTCTTTCATAAAGCTAAAGATAACTCCCATCGTACAGAAAAATAAAACAACATGCATAGACCATAGTCGATAAATAGGCCCAAAATTGTTAAACCACTACAAGTTTTCAACGCCCTTTTTTTGTGCATGGCTGATTTTTTTTTTTCCTCATCAAGTCCATGTAGTTGTTTCGCCCGCCCCCTTCTCAGTCAATGGGGCACAGCAAGTTCAGCATCTACTATGAAAACTTGGGGGAATAAAATATACCAGAAAACCATGGAATTTTTAGTTTTCGACCAAATGCCTCCCTTTACCTCCCGACGGTAAATCAGCCAGAAAAGAGACTTACTTTTTCCCCACTAAGTAATTCTGAAACTTGACAACGAGCAAATGGGGGCTAGTTTCGGTGTGCATAACTTCAATAAATAACTAAAAATGTAAACTACAAGGCGAAACAATTTTATTTAGTTAAATTGCATTTTCAATATAAGAAGCTACCATTAGCCACTGCTTGAGCCTCATTTTTTAATAATCATTTTAAACACATATAAATTCAAAAAAAAAATATTATGTGTAAATTTAAAAAAATTTCTTTATGACCACGTATTTTTCAAAAAAGTTACTTTTATATTAAAAAAATAGGGTTCATGAGGGGTGTAGTATCATTTTTTGGACATATTATTGGTTTCTCAAATTTCTTAAAATGCCCTAGCTAACACCACAAAAGTTTAGCTATAATATCACGGGCAGAAGACAAACTGTCCTCTAGTCACTTCAATATATATACACAAATAGCCCTGCGTACTGGACCTACTAATGTATGGTGAACTTAGCCACTGGGATACAGATATCTACTGCTACTGTATATACAGCTACTATTGGATACTGCAGAATTTGTGGACAAGACTATACGGTGCCGTCTGGATGCTGCCTGCCTCTCTGGACAAAGTTCTTCTTACAAAAAGTGTCTACATTTCAGTACATTTATATGTATGTAACAAAGGGAAGTAGTTTGACTGGATGCATGCTTGTGGTGCTTTCTTGAAAGTATTAGGGTAAGGACAGGCACTATACCGTTTAAAGATGTTTTTGAACGGGACTATACGGATTAAACTACTTGTACAGATTTGCTTACACATTTCAGAATGTTGAGCTGGCGAGCACTTTCATATTATTTAGATATTAATCGAAATTAAACTAGAAATGTAAATGCTCGTTGGGTTAGCATCTATAAAGCTTTCTGTAAATGACATCTATATTTGTTTAATGAGCTTGTTCTAACCTTAGATAGAGTACTTTTGTCACCTTTTGTTGCACCCTTTGGAGTTTATATGTTTAATGTATTGTATTGAACGTGACTAAATAGCATAATTGACGACATTGTAACTTTCTTCTTTAATATTATGGATCATTACGTGAAATCGTATTCCTCGTGCATGAAATACATAAAAACAAATGTAAATTATTTACTGCGAATATATTATTTTGGATTTCTTTTAAAAGGTGCATAAACGAGTCATCTTAAGTAAATATGGCATAAATTTTGCATGATAGAAAGTAGATGATGCAGTATAGACATGAGAATAGAAATGATTTTAGTTGGGAAGAAGATGGTGAAAGAAATGTATACTGGGGACCTCTTTATGTTTATAGTGCTAATAATGAGTAAATTCATATCCCCATACCAAGAGCCAATTGCAGTTTGGCCTAAAATAGAATGGCACAAGAGAGGAGTGCTGTCTTTATTTCATTTTCACCTTCCTTTGTGGGGGAATTAAGCAGCTGAAAAGAGTTGGTGGGTTCCTCTTTGTTTCTTCCTTGTCGACTTTAATAGACCTTTCGTTAATTGTTTAAGCTCATTACCAAACTAAGAACGTCATGCTCTTCGAGACCAAGACACCATATTAGATTCGTATAACCTCATGACAAGTTTGATATATAGTATTGACAATATTGTACAGAATTAGTGGTGTCGAAATGTGTAAAGTTAGCCTAAGAAGTGAAAGTTAATAATAATAATAATAATAATAATAATAAGACCTAAAGGAAAAATGTGTGAGCTATCTCAAATTGGATCGCGCTTGTATAAAAAACTAGATGATGTTAAAATGGGTAGAATTGCCTCAAAATCGTAGCTAATAAGCTAATATTTATATTAAAAAAATTAAGAAAATAAAGTGACAACCCATACACCCACCTCATCGGATTAATTTAAGCATGTTAGGCTAGGGGTGTGATCGAGCTGAGCCGCTCAACTCGACTATCATCAAGCTCGACTCTACTCACCACGCAAGCTGGCTTGCTTCGCCATATGTGAGATTGACTCGCCCCATCAACTCTCCTAATGGTTCTTCTACTTTTTTAGGGAAATTTGCATTTTGCTCAATATTGACGAGCCAACTCGTGCGAGATGAACAACTCGCACAAAGTATTTTGTTGCTCGGTACACACCCAAAACTCATCTTGGGTAAGAGCAGTGTTCCGTTTCATTAGTGCACGAGACAAGCAGGTGAGTGACTCACCTCACTTAACACCCCACCCCACGCATAACATTCGTCAAAAATTAAGTCATGCTAGCTTAGCACAATCTGATTAACATCCTTATACCATCCCTTTACGTGTTTGTGGGAACATCACAAAAATCCTAATTAATATTGCAATAACCATTTGTTGATCTCTTAAAGTTTTTATTGCCCCCGCAACCACTATATTACGTTGACATTAAATGATCATTCCTCTATCCATACAAGAAGATTAGACTTAGCATGTACATATGAAAGTTTTGTTCCTCTACCCAACAGATTGGCTCAATGGGAAATACTCGACGCATTAATTTCATACGTCTTGTATAACGGGAAGTTGACTAGAGGTGACGTGCATTTAATTATCAAATATATGTCCACATTCCTCATAGCTATATCTAAAATTTAATGTGCTTGTTACACTTTCTTCTAAGGAGACATGTAGTGTCACGGTTTGCTCAATATTAAATGACAATAAACTGAAAATTTGAAGACATTAGACATGCATACAAGGCGGGCTATATCTAATGGGTGGCTATGTATTAATAAGACAAACATACCTTTTATATGTTTGCATCTCTACTAACAAAATTTCGGAAAACACTATTCAAGAAAGAAAAAGAAAAACATAATGCATCCTCCAAATTAAAATGAATAATGCTATTTAGCACCAATCTATTTGTATAAAATTTCATCTCATTAAACTTTGCCTATAATGACAGATTCCTAATATTATGCATTATGAGCAATCTTATATATTGAACAGAAATGTTCTAAAAGGCGTGTGTAGGCGTTCTCAAAGCACCATCTATGCGAGATGAGTGGCGGAAACTCCAAGCCAACTGGTTTGGCACCTTATTCTGCTGTCAACAAATGATGGGTGCCTAGGCACGATTATGCGTGCTATTATTATCTTCTTTTTTTATTTTTTTTTATTTTTTTACATTCTTTTAAGTTAAAATTTAAAGGTTAATTTACATTTAAAACTTATCTTTTTGTTGGAAACTTTTGAAAAATTATATGAAATTTCTATAAATCTATTTTAGATGTTTGATATGCATTATTTTTAATTATTAAATAATTTTTTAATTGATTAAAAATTAAAATAATATTAAAATAAGAAAACGCATTTTTACGCTTTTTTATGCACATGTCTCGCCTGAGGTCGCCTAATCCATAGTGTGGCCTTCATGCATCGCCACTCAATACGCCGTTTAAAATAGTGCTCAATAGTATTAAAATAGAAAAACATGCATTCAAAATGGGTGTTTCTGGGAGATGGACAGCTTGTGAGTTAACATCAAAGACAAATACAATAAAAACAAAAGTGATGAAATACACTTTAATGAATGATAGGGGGTGGGGTAGGGGAGGAATAGGTTTCCATATGGAACACAAAGAAATACAGCAATGAGCAAGAATAGTCAACAGGAAAAGCAGATACTAGATAGCAACTTCACCGAGAACGACCAAGGAAGGTTGTAGTATACTAGCTTATGTGTGAGAGACAAAAGGTTTTTGAGTTTTTCCCTTTTTTAGTGAGAGATACGTATTTAAAGTCCCCTTTCATTTAAAACTTCCTCATGCCAATTCCACCCCCTCCCCCTTGAAATGTCACAGTCCAAAGCATGAGTGTCAAGTCATAATCACCTAAGATCCTCTCTATCTAGAGGTACATGGTCATTGGCCCATCAACACTTTTATAATCTCCATTGTATTACTTGTATCTAAATGCCTATTTATCAAGTGAAAGTGTGTGTATTTCATAGCCCTGATTCCTGAACAGAGCCCACTAGATTTTGCATCAGCCACAGAGAAAAGCCATATCCAAGAACTAAGAGGAAAGCAGCAGCCCTACATATCAAAGTTTTAAGGCATCCCAATCCCAATGCAATCAACCAACAAAATACCCAAAATCCTACGGTTCTTCTTAGTCCAAACAGAGAAAAGCTAGCTGGTTTACACAAAGCATTCAATGCATTGGTAAAAATAGTAGTCTCTCTATCTATGTTTGTGTGTGGGGTTTCTTTCAAGAAAATCCAAATCCCTTCAAAATTCTTATGTCACAACAAGTGCCTTTCATGTCTACTAAACTGGCCCTGGAATCTGGCTGCCACTTCATTTGCCATTAACGAGAACAAAAAAATAACTATATATGTAGAAGGAATAAAGACTTGAACCGAAAATTTTAATTATTTATGGAATATTGGCTTATTTTCAATTTGGAATTAACAAGTTTTCAGAATGTATCGGAAATGACAGCAATCCAACTCATTTTTCTTAATTTTTTTTCCAGTTTGCCTTTTAATTTCTTATTAGGTCCATTTGATAGGCACAGGTAGAAAGAAATTCTAATTACATGTTAGTTGGAAAATAAAAATTCACCAAACTCATAAGAATTCATTTTTCATGAAAACAAAGAAAATGTAACTTAAAGTGGTTGCATTTTGAAATTCGATTTCCATTTTCACGTTGCAATCAAACGATTAAAGTGGAATTCGTTTTTTTCGGATGTAATATTTTTCGAAATCCGTTACAGTCAAATAGGACCTTATTGTAAAATAGATATTTATGAGTGAGTCCAAGAAAAATAACACTGGGGAAAAAGAAAAAGGAGGCATCTGAGTCAACCGATAAGAACCACCTCTATTGACAATGCCCAAAGGTTGTTTTATCTTGTTGTCCTTTCTCGTAAGATTTCATTTGTTATATTTCAGATTTTATTTAAAAGATGTTTCAGCATCTTATTTGATAATATTCTAACCCTCGGTATATATTTTCACAATGTCATGAATTTATTCTATTACTATCATAAGTTGTTTTTCTTTCAATAAAAGATAAATAGAAACTGCTTTATAGATCATTATTTTATGATTCTGTGTTTCATAGATTTTTTATAGTGTTTATTTATTAATATTTTTCTTATTCGCTGATTTCGTTCTGTTAGTAATAAGTTATTTTTATCTTAAAATTTAGACACATGCATGTGTGTGCATTGGAGTAGTTAATCAAGAAAACATATAAAGTTTCATATACATTTCGAATGAAGATTATTAACAACAATCAATCCGTCCGTCACAAGTGTTAAACTGATTTGAAATATAGACTAAATTTAATGTTTTGGTTTCGAACTGAGGTTCGTAATTTGGTATAAAACCTATTTGGGTTGGACGGGTTGCGCTGCTTCGCAAATGAACCTGTCCAACTAAAGAATTCATAGCTATAGCCATTCCTCAAGCTTTTGTACTACACCAATCTTCTAATCCTAGCATTTAACAATAGGTACATTTTTTATTTTTTATTTTTGCTAAATATGCTCTTCTCTTAGAGCATCTCCAATTGTGGTATAAAATTGGTATCTCCAAAGCTATTTTTACATCCTTATTTACATCTCGGTAGATAAAATTCAAATTTTGCTCCAATAGAAATATCCAAATTCACTTTTTGCATCTAGTAGAAAAGATGTAAATTTATATCTTTTATTTCATTTTCTACCGATAGATTCAAGTTGCATTTCCTTTGCATCTCTTCATTTGAGAGGTTTCTGGTCAATTTAAAGATCTAAATCACAATTTAGATATATTTTACACCACGATTAAAGACGCTCTAATGTACTTTGTGAGTGTTCATTTTTCGTTTTCCCTATCTAATTTTCTATAATTAATTTTTTAAGATAACAAAGAAGTCTAACCTTACAAAGAATAAAGAACAAAGCTTATTGTTCCTCAACAAGGATGATATCTGTGCATTTCACTGATATTGGCAAAATTAATCATCATGATTGGAGTTTCAAAGACTTGAAGCTACCACCTGAAAAAAAAAGTGAACTTGCAACACCCTAGTACAGTACAACTCCGAATACAATAAAAAAAGGCAATCATTTTGTAACAAGTCCATGCCTAATTATGAGTACCCAAAAAAAGGCAGCAGTAGAAAATATTAAGGAAAAACTTACAATAATACGAGGATGGAAATAAAGGCATATTGAAGATTTAGATCATCAATGATTTACAATGATCCTGAGTTTGATTAGACACATTGTATAAGTCTTAAACAACCAGTGGTTTAAAAGATCTTTTCATTTTTACGAATTTATAGGATAAAGGGACGATAACCTCAGCATATTCATTAAATTAACTCTACCAAATTTCAAGATTGGCGATAAAATCGGGTTTTGGCTTATCAAGAACACAGAAAGTATAGTTATGCACATCTCCTTGTACATAGAGACATGAAGTGTGAGAAAGTATGGTCTACTAAGAATACAAAACAGTGTTTTCACCTCCACTAAGTGCATTTGTTTACATTTACCCAAAACAATGAAATAGACGTATATGTGAAGATGCATACTACCTACACTTAGTCGGAAAGACCCTATGACACTTCCCTATCCCTTGGGATTGGGTTTGGGCCTTTCATGCGCAGCTTAGGTGGTCATCAGTGAGTTCAAGCCCAATTTACACTCAGGCTCATTCAAATTACAAATGAAAAATTAATTTGAATGTCTGTAATAATTTATTTGTTACCAAGGTTATATTTCTCTCATGTCACAAATAAATAGAAGTTCAACAATACACTAATTTATTCAGTAACACTATTGAGAAATGAATTACAGCAGACTAGCATTACAATAGTGTTTATATAATTTTCTTCAGTGTTTTATGCACAAATAAATACTATATTTCTTTTGCTGATTTTGTTCATAACAATAACAATCACAAGATGGTGATCAATTGTAAAAAAGACATCACCAGGTAATTGTGAAATGATAAGGTGAGTATTTATATCTGAGAGTTTATGTCTGGGGCCACATTCAGTTATAACAAACAACTCAATTTCCACCCCATAACTTAGTACACTAAATTAGAAAATTATTTGTACAAGACAGCCAACAGCCAGACACTTAACTAAAAGTCAGAGATATGTCGCTAAATAAAATAAGCACTACAAATTAGAAACTCACGACTTTTCTTGTAGGTATTGATATTGATAATTTTTAAAATTGCCAATCCACACGAACAGTTCTAACCAGTAGTCAAGTTGCAGTGGACGGATTTGAGCATCCTCCAAGGAAGTAAGACAACCGGTCCCCTCATCCTTCCTCGAACAGTAGTAGCTTTGCAGCAGATATCAAAGAATAAAGATATCATCCAAGGGAGCAGGGTCCCCAGTCCCTTCATCCTTCCTTGCATACAGAAGTTGATTCCCATTAAAGACAAACATCCCTGCCTAATAAAAACACATGTAATCATATTATCGGTCTAGCACAACACACAACTTGGTTAGAATAGGATAAGACAGCGTACGAGGATAAATCAAAACCTGCTACAAGACAACACTTCTATCATCTGGTGTGGCTTCAATAGTGTAGTTCTTCATTGCCTTTTTTACAGCCTCCATCCTTGAGAACACTTTTGCTTGTCAAGTCAAAGAAAAGAAAAAGTAAAGCTCGGTAAAAAGAAGGCAAGTAATTCACGCTTCAGATAAGATAGCTTGTGAACAAGGAAAAAGGTTGAGATGAATACACTTGCTGGATTGAAAAAAGTCTGGCAGAGACCATAATACAAGCCCAAATATCATAAGCCTGCAATACCACAAAGGTGTCAGAAATTAGTTTAGGCTTATGGCAAACAAAGTAATCTCAATTGGGAGATAGGGGCTGTTACCTTGCGTTCAGGGTCAGCATAAAGGCAATCCAGTGGAATAAGTAACTGGCAGTACAAAAAAATCAGTATTAGAAATTAGAACTAGCACTAACCCAACAGAAAATGAATATTAAGTTGGTTAACTGATAACACAAAGAAAAATGATTCATGACTTGAGATCTCCGTTCATTTCCCGGTGTGTTCACTAGGATGGGATATGGAAGGGAGACCCCAAATTAGTTATATACCCCACCACATTTTCCAAGAGAACAATATTTTCACCCTAACAAGGAGGTTAAAAGATGAATCCAGTAGAAGTCAAAGAGTGCAGGTCTCCAGGAAACAAAGTGTAACATCCCAAATTTTTACGACTAGTTGTTAGATTTAAATTTAGGACTTAAGTGAGCTATTATTAAAGTTTAATGACTTTAATAATATGCACCCAAGGGACAAGCAAGAATCTTTGCATTGACTGAACAGGAAGATGATCAGGATCGTAATATTTTGGCAGGTAACGTTTTAATATCTAATTTACATGCCTATGTATTAATCGATTTTGGTGCCACTCACTCCTTCATATCCCTTAAATTCGTACAAAGACTAGATGTGAATATTATACCTGCATGTTTACCTTTAGAAGTGTTTGTACCTTTTGGAAAGGTGCTGAACATAGATAAAATAATTAAGGCGGCAAGGATANTGGCAGGTAACGTTTTAATATCTAATTTACATGCCTATGTATTAATCGATTTTGGTGCCACTCACTCCTTCATATCCCTTAAATTCGTACAAAGACTAGATGTGAATATTATACCTGCATGTTTACCTTTAGAAGTGTTTGTACCTTTTGGAAAGGTGCTGAATATAGATAAAATAATTAAGGCGGCAAGGATATAAATCGATGGTAGGTCTTCAGAGATGGAACTTTATGTATTATATATGCGTGATTTCGACGTAATTCTTGGGATGGATTGGTTATCCAAGAATCATGCGAAAATTCATTGTTTCGAGAAGGAGGTGCTCTTCCAAAAACCTGGAGAAGAATTTCGATTATCAGTAACTAAGAGTAGGTCCCTACCCCGTGTTGTATCTTTACAAGCACGATATATCTTACGATTTGGAGGTAGTGTGAGTTTTCTTATGTCAGCAATAGACAAAGAAGGAGATAAGTTGACGGTCAGTGAAGTTAGAGTGGTATGAGAATACCCAGAAGTTTTCCCAGATGATTTACTCGGCATGCCACCAGAACGAGAAGTGGAGTTCATGATCGATCTCACACCCGAGGCCTCACCTATTTCTAAGGCTCTGTACAGAATGGCACCGAAAGAGCTACAAGAATTATAGACACGGATAGAAGAATTGCTGGATAAGGGATTCATCTGACCTAGTGTATTACCATGGGGAGCTCCAGTACTTTTTGTCAAAAAGAAAGATGGATCAATGAGGATGTGCATCGATTATCGAGAACTAAACAAGATTACTAGTAAGAACAAGTATCCTCTTCCGAGAATCAAGGACTTGTTTGACCAGCTTCGATGTGCAGTAGTATTATCCAAGATCGATTTACGATCAGGATACCACCAACTAAGAATCAAGACAAGTGATATCTCGAAAACGGCTTTCAGGACTTGATATGGTCACTATGAGTTTTTAGTTATGCCATTTGGGTTGACAAATACTCCCGGTGTATTCATGGACTTGATGAACCGTGTTTTTCATGATTTTCTTGACCAATTTGTCATTGTCTTTATTGATGAAATCATAATTTATTCAAGAAGCGAAGAAGAGCATGAGGAACACTTAAGGATTGTGCTAAATATCTTGAAGATGGAGAAATTGTACGCAAAATTTAAGAAATGTGAATTTTGGTTGGAACGAGTCGTGTTCCTCGACATGTCATTACAGCTCAAGGAAGAGAAGTTGATCCAAGCAAAGTGAAGGCAATTTTGAATTGGACAAAGCCAATCGGTGTCGGGGAAATTCGCAGTTTTCTAGGTTTAGCCGGATATTACAGGAGGTTCATCGAAGGGTTCTCAAAAATATCTGGACCATTAACGCAGTTAACTCGTAAGGGTGCAAAATTTGACTGGACCAAAAAGTGCGAGCGTAGATTTGAAGAGTTGAAGCAGAGATTGGTTAACACGCCGGTATTAGCCATACTGAAGGGACAAAAGGCTTTGTAATCTATAGTGATACATCTAAGCACGGTCTAGGATGTGTCTTGATTTAGTAAGGCAAGGTGATCGCCCATGCATCAAGACAATTAAAGCCGTATGAGCAAAATTACCCTACTCAAGGCTTAGAGCTTGCTACAGTTGTTCATGCCTTAAAAAGTTGGAGACACTACCTATACGAGGGCAAGTGTGACATTTATACAAATCATAAGAGTCAAGTACATTTTCA
This sequence comes from Fraxinus anomala, assembly GCA_903798345.1. Classification (NCBI taxonomy): domain Eukaryota; kingdom Viridiplantae; phylum Streptophyta; class Magnoliopsida; order Lamiales; family Oleaceae; genus Fraxinus; species Fraxinus anomala. The sequence continues at coordinate 34,196 of CAIGRN010069321.1, forward strand.
CTCGAAAAGAATTGAACATGAGACAGAGGAGATGGCTTGAGTTAGTGAAGGACTATGACTGCGAAATCTATTTTCACCCAGGCAAGGTGAATGTGGTAGCAGATGCCTTAAGCAGGAAGATGACGAGTCAAGTGGCGATGTTGACCACACAAAAGCCTTTATGGAAGGAGTTCGAGAGATTAAGTCTCGAGATTGTCACAGCTCTGCCTAATGCTGCGGCTTGAATGACAGCATTATCGGTCCGACCAACACTTCGTGACAGAATTAAGAGTCAACAGAAGGGCGATCAGTCATTGGAGTTTATTAAGGTAGAAAGGAAAACGGAAGGACTTCACCATGGTTGACGATAAGGCATTGTACCATCAGGGACGACTATGTGTACCAGAGTTCAAGGTGTTGAAAAAGGAAATATTGGAGGAGGCTCACTTTGCTCAATATTCAGTGCATCCAGGAAGTACCAAAATATACCGAGATCTAAAAGCGGTGTTTTGGTAGAAAGGAATGAAGGACATAGCCATGTATGTTGGAAGGTGTTTGATATGCCAAGGAGTGAAGGCCGAACACTAACGACCATCGAGATTACTACAACCATTAGATGTTCCAAAATGGAAATGGGAACATGTGACAATGGACTTTGTTATAGGTTTGCCGAAATCAGTAAAAGTAAAAGGTCAGGAGGCCATTTGGGTTATCGTTGACAGATTAACCAAGTCTGCTCATTTCTTACCAGTCCGCATGACCTTTTCAATGGACCAATTTGCATAGTTGTATATTAAGGAGGTGGTGAAGTTGCACGGTGTACTAGTTTCAATTGTATCGGACAAAGACCCAAAGTTCACATCGAACTTTTGGAAGAGT
>CAIGRN010069332.1:0-10358 GCA_903798345.1 Fraxinus anomala
CGTGTTGATCTTTGTATGCAAATTACTTGACCTCGAACTTCATGTCATCAATTTTATTCATGTGCAATAATCACTATGGACACTTGAAATCAATATGTTAGTAATAAACATAATTTGTTTGTGATAATCAAAATGAGACGTCAAACATAGGTCAACATGTTGGACCAAATTCTACACATATTCTACATATTTTTGGAGGTGAAGAACAAGTCTATACGTCAAATCAAAACGAATCATATAAGGAATTGAAAATTCGTAGCCCGATTTCAAGAAAAGAGCCAAGAATGTGTATTTCTCATACTTCTTCCATCTTTCTTATTTTTGAGTGATTTTTTCCAATAATTCTTGTGTAATTTAAGAATAAGAATGTTACGTTAGTTTCTCTATTGTATTGGATGGATGATAAACCTTATTAGTTGTTAATCTCAATTAAAGACTCGTTTATTTAGTAAATTCTTGTGTTCTTGATTAAATATGGATGAATCTTATATTGTTTGAATATTTGATCACCATTTAGATAACTTGTTACGTATTCGTAGTGATGGAAGGCTCACAATAGATAGAGTACTACATATTTAACACACGGGTAATAGGTATTATGAATAATATTTATGACTTGTGCAATCGTGTGTATTAATCATGTGATTTAATACGTGTTTTTCATATGAATTCGGACTAGGAATACGATCGGGTTGTGTTAAACATGGGCTTAATAAATCTTAAATAAATATTAAATATAATTGGACTGTCAATTGTCATCAACATTAGAAATATACTAGTTCATCCGAGTCGAGAATTAGAAATAGCATTAATGTGGGGATTCAGAAATTTGATACATTCATCTCATATCGATAAAACACTTTTAATTGCTTTCTTATTTAGAATTATTATAAACAAAAAATCATCTTTTTTGTGTTAGACTTGTCGAATTTGATAATAACTAGTAAACCATTATTAGACATTATTCCTCGTAGGACGATACTTTTAACATCATTGGTCTATAATATTGGGTTGTATCCAACTTTGTTTTTAAAATACTCTTTATTGTTTTATTCATTGCCGCTACTTGTTCGTTAGCTTACGGATAGTATAGAGTGAAAAAATGTCAGTGGGTTCCCAACTCATTACACATAGCTCTTAATTTTTCCTTAGAATTACATGCCATTAACTGATATTATAGAATTCATTGCTCCAAATTGATACATAACATTTTTTCATATGAACTTACAAGTACTAGCCTCAGAAATGTTAGTGAGGGGTTTTACTTCTACCCATTTAGTGGAATAATTTACTACCACGATCATGATCTCATATTGCACCTTCATCCAGGCAATGGTCCAACGAAGTCAATACCCCATTTTCACCAAAGGTTGCTACCGGTTATTAGATCTTGTATGGGTTATTACGGTATTGATGCAAATTCTTGACATTTTTCATATTTTCTGGCAAAACTTATAGTATCATTTCTCATATTGGTCAAATAATATCTTTGCTTCAAAGCTTTCTATGCTAGGGAATGTTTGCTTGCGTGATTTCCACATATGCCCTTGTGAGTTTTCTTGATTACGTATATTGCCTCATCCTCACTTATGCATCTGAGCAATGGGAGTGTGTATCCTTGTTTGAATAGGCTATAACCCTCTAGTGTGTACCTAACAGCTCTTATTCGTAATTTTTATGTTTCCATTATATCATTGAGGAGTGTTCCATCTTTTAGATAGGATATAATTTTCTAAATCCACGAAACTTTTTCCTTTTATCCACACTCTCTTCCCTTTTCTGTTTAACCAAAGGTTTTGGTCGCAATTCTACTGGTACTATTTTAAATCAATCTGCATCCTTAGTGCTCGCTAATTTTGAAAGTGTCCGCATACCCGTTTTCCTCTCTAGGGATTTATGAGAGCTTGAGTTTGTTGAAATATTGTGAAAAGTTTATGACCTGCACCAGATAAGTGGCTATCATCTTATCTTTGGTCATGGACCTCCTGTTCACCTAATTTACTACTAACTGCAAAACACTTTTTACTTTTAATGCTTTGAGCTTGCATTTCCTTCGCCAATTGTAAGCCTACTAATAAAACTTCATATTCGACTACGTTATTGGTCACTTTAAATGCAAATTCTAATGTGCAGTTTAGATTATGCCCCTCTAGGCTTGTCAAAATAGTTCCTTCTCAAGTTCCACCTCCGACGTGGGAACATCCGAAAGTTCTGCAATGAAATCTGCTAATGCTTGTGTTTTGATAGCGAATCGTCCTTTATAACTTATTTCAAAATTTCCAAACTCTACTTCCCATTTTATCATTCTTCTTGATGCGTTAGGTATCTGTAATACTTGCTTAAGTGGGAAATTAGTTATCACCTCAATACTGGTAGTATGATCGCAGTTTATGTGATGCTACAAATAGTGAGAGGGCTAGTTTTTTTATGTTAGGATACCTCGTCTCTGCCCTTTGTAGATTTTCTTACATAATACACTTGTAGTTGTTATTGTCTTTTCTACTTTATCAAGATGGAACTCATTGTTACTTCAGAAATTATTAAATATAGAAGTAATTTTTCTCCACTTGATGGCGCTTTTCCAAAGTGCTCTTTCAAAGTTTGAAATGTTTGTTAGCATTCATCACTCTATTCGAAATTTTTTCCCTCTTTCAATACTTGAAAGAAAGGAGAGCATTTGTCTATTGCTTGTGATACAAATCCACTTAAGGCGGTGACCTTTTTTGTTAAACTTTGTACCTCCTTCGATTTGTTGGGGATCATATTTTAATGAGGGCTTAGATTTTATCAGGAGTCGCCTCAATACCTCATTGGTTTATTATATACCCCGAGAATTTATTGAATTTTACTCGAAATATACTTTCGTTGCACGTTAAAGGCTTCTTGCAAATATTTTAAGTAGCTTTCAGTTCGGAGGCTTTTAACAAACATGCCATCGATTTATACTTTCATTTTTTTTACCTAACTGATCTGTTAACATTTTGTTACCAGCCTTTAATAGGTACAATAAGTGGTTTTTAGTCTAAGTGGCGTTACCTTATAACAATATAACCCTTGATCCAAAAGCAATGTGTTCCTCATCTAGTGTATACATGGGGATCAGACTATATCCCGAATATGCATCCATAAAGCTTAATAGCTCATGTTCCATAGTTGCTTCCACAAGTTGATCAATTGTGGAGAGTGGAAAACTGTCTTTAGGACATGCCTTATTTATATTTGTAAAATCTTGTTAGATTCTCCATTTTTCATTGCTTTTTGGCAATAGAACTGGATTACATGCCTAAACTAAGTATTGACCTTCGTGGATAAAACCCTTTCTAGCAATCTATCCACTTCATTTTTCAATGTTTCATACTTTTCAACGCTCATTGTTCGCCTCCTTTACATTTTAGATTTTATCTTGGGATCGATTCTCAAGGCATGACAAACCACTTTGGGATCTATCACACCATATCAGTATGCTTCCATGCGAACACATCTAGGTTCGCTTTCAAAAAATCTTTCAATTGGCCTTTCATATGTTCATTCATTTTATTGCCAATTTTAAGAACTTTACTTGTATCTTTCGTAATAGAAAATTTTCTAATTCTTCAACTGTAGCTACTTCGGACACACAGTCAGTCATGCGAGAATCAATTGGGTCATCGATTTCAAGTTTCTTTTTGCGATTACTCGTCTCGACTATAGCAGTTATATTCTCATTAGGAGCACATAGGGCTCTGTTTCGTAGGTCATTTCGATGTTTTCTTCACAGGATTCCTTAGGTGTTTTTTAAGGAGGCTTCACCTTTATTCATAGAGAACCTCACATGTGACTGATAGAGAAAAACCGTTATGTTCTCATGTTCCATGGTAGGTTGTCCGAAAATTCCGTCATAAGCAAATTTTTCCTTTACGATGCAGAAATCTATAGATACCGGCATGCCTGTATATGATGGATTGGGCCACCTCCGATGAAGTAGTGAAGCCCCGACACACGAATCTAAGAATTATATTTTTGCATTCGATCGAGGGCCTCTTCATATAAAACATTTATCGAGCTTCCATTGTTTAGAAGCATATGGTGAAAACATTGAAGGAAATCCAATCGGAGCATGCAACTATTTTTCTCCAGAGGAGAAAGGTTTCAAACTTGCCAGCCAAGGAGCTTGTTCCGGGGGACATCATGAAGTTGAAAGTTGAAGATAAAGTTCCATCCGATATGAGGGTTTTGAGTTTGATAAGCTTGACTCTTCGCATTGAACAGGGGTCCTAGACTGGAGAGATCGAGGCTGTTAATAAGACCCACTAAAGGGAGTTTGTTGATTCAATTTTTGAATTTATTCTTCATGTAAATTAGTTAAGTTAGAAAAATGATTCTTTTTTTCTGTATTTATAGAGCAATAATTGTACAGTTTCGACAGCTTGAATGAATACAATTTCAACTCCAATTTCAACTCCATTTCAATCATTCATCTTCAGAATTTTATCATTGCAAATCTAATAATATTTGGGCTCTATTAAAATGAGATTTTGATATTTTGAAATAATGAGTTTTTGGATAATGGTAATTAAAAAATAAGAAAAAAAAATTAAATTTACGTATAAAATTATATTATTTTATGGAAGAATGTACTATTAAAAATAAATTTAAAAAAAACACTTTTTTGGAAAGAAAGAGCCCAAAATAGGGCTATAGATAATGTTTTTTGTTCGATGTGATTTGCCTTCCTTTCTCTTAACCTCTAGCATTTGTATCTTTTCATTTTCTTTTCTTATAAAAGCCTAAACATCATGATTGTATCATATTTAAATTCCAACCATAGATTTCAAATCTTGTTTTGAGCTCTACCATTTAAAATAATAAATATTATATTATTACAACTCAAATTTTGCTTTTAAAATAATACTCATTTAACCCTTGTTTAGTAGAAATTAAAATAAAATGTTTAATAAAGTTTGATAGAAATTGATGAAATGCATGATTGAAAAGTTGTAGATCCCATAAAATATATGTGATTGATTTTGATTTAAATTAAAATCTAAATTTTAATTTCTATCAAACAGGTATTTAGTAATTCTACATCGATTGTACTGTATGTATATAATGATTTATATACATATAATGTGATGAAATATGATTTGTTCAGAATTTTTCAATCGAATTAAAAGGAAAAAAAATATTTTCCCGATCACTTTTTTGACCATATATAAACTATTAGGTACAAATAACATTATTTTTCACACATATAAACTAAAGCAAAGGTATTGCCAAAAGGAATATGCTGTTACATATCAAACATCATTCCTTTTTTTAATCTCAAGGCAAGCACCTCGAAATTTCGTATTAATTATTTTATTCACTTCCTCATTTAATTTAATTCCATGTCGAACACCTAGAATTTTTGACAATTAATCTGCCAATCATCATACAAACGTCATTCCTTTTTTTAATCTCGAGGCAAGCACCTCGAAATTTCGTATTAATTATTTTATTCACCTCCTCATTTTCTTTAATTCCATGCCGAACACTCCGCCAATGCAAGGATAGCATCACATAATCCACGTGGCACTTTTCTATTTGCTATGTTAATGTGGAGATGTAGGAAATTTTTGTTATAACCTATAACCATAGGATATAAAAGCTGCTATAACTCAGCTTCCAAAAGATCAATGCGCACACCTTAAGCTGCTTAAAAAGTCTTAATTGCCCTTCAAAGTTATTGTTCAAATATTTCACAATATGGCCCCTGTTTGAGCCTATTTTGGGGAGGTAATGTATTTTTGAGTGTTTTGAAAAATATGTAGTTAAAAAATAGAAAAAAAATTCAATTTCTGTTTAAAATTATTTTATAATAAAAATGTGTGATTGGTAATGAGTTTGTATGACATCATTTTATGAATTATAGGTTAACATGGTTTGATGTGAAAGATTTTTGAATAATTTTCAAATAAAATCAGTTTATAGAGTTTAGAAAAATTTCAGATAAAGCAAAACATTTCATTTTTCAAACCAAACAAAAAAAATTTCTTTTTACGGTTTTATTTAGGCCTTGTTTGAGACTCATTATTTGGCAAAGAATGTATTTTTGAATAGTTATTGATAGAGAATGTGTGGTTAAAATTTTGAATTTGAGTGAAATATTATTTTATTAATGAACATATAGTTAAAATGAAGACTGAAGATATGTTTTGAAAATAATAGAGATCAAACAAGAGCTAACTTTCAAACCACAGTTTTAGTGGCACAAAAATAACATATTTCAAATAATATGTGTGTGTGTGTGTGTGTGTGGGGCATCCATTTTGGGTGTATTATAAATGTTGAAATAGTAATTGATGGAAAAATGTATGGTTGAAAAGTAATAAAAAGTTTTAGCCCCTATTTGACACATATTAAAATTTTCATTATTATTCTTCTACTCATTTTTAACAACACATCATTAAAATAATATTTTTCATTGCATTAATAATTTTTCTTTCTTTTTCATCACATCAATAACTATGTGTATATTATTTTATTTTGGAGAATGTGTGGTTATAATTAAAAAAGAAATTTTTTTAAAAAAAATAATGGGTGTCAAACAGAAGCTGTATATATTAGTTTAAAATCTCAATATTTAAATTGAAACTTTCTAAGCCCCTATTTGGTGCATATTTTTGTTCCAATAATGCATTTTTTGATTTATGTGATGGGGAATATGTGATTAAAAAAGAAGGAAAAGTTATTGATGTGATGAAAAATATTTTTTTATTGAAAAATGTGTGGTTAAAAATGAATAGAATGATGAGAATGAAAAAAATAATGTGGCTCAAATATGGGCTAAATATAAATGTCACAATTGTTTGAGCCTCATTTTTGTCAAAAATGTATTTTAAAATAAGGATTTGATAAAGAATGTGTAGTTGAAAATAAGGAAAGATTTTAAGCTTGCGTGAAATATTATTTTATTGAATAATATGTGATTGAAAATAAAAGCATACCTCTAAATACCACTTAAACAATAAATTAACATAAAGTTGAAGCCTATAAATTAATATTTTCCTAAAAGTTCAATAGAAGTTGACTAGTAAATAAGCTCCTGTTTGTGATCCATTATTTTACATTTTAACATATTATTTTTTCAACAAGATTCATTTTTAACTATACATTTTTCATTAAAATAATATAACACGTAAATCAAAAGTTTTCCTTCAATCTACTATTCTATAATACATTTTTCAAAATTAAAGGGGCTCAAACACACCCTAAATTTGTTAGTGTAAACTGATCTAATAAATACTATAACTTGGATATAATTTTTTTTTTTTTTTAAGGGATGAATGGCCCAGTTTTGCTTCAAACAATTTGTAGCTATCGAAACTTAAATGAATGATTTTCAAACGGTTTCGTTTAGTTTTGAAATAGTTGAAACCTAAATTGAGTGGAATCAAACTAGTGTGTTCAGTTTTGGTTTGACAGATTGACTATTTTTTGTTCTTCTTTCCTATGAATAATGATATAGATTATTTGATAAAAGACCATTGTAAATCCGACAATAGATTTAATAAATAGTTTTACTAAATTTTAAGAAAATTATAGCAAAGTTCTCTCAATATTTTCAAGATTATTAACCTTTCAATTTCAGAGTAATCAATCATCTTCAATAATTTTATCTCAAAATAAATATTAACTTTATTCAGAAGAACTTTTCAGCATATCTCTATGCTATTTCATATCGTGCAACCTTCTCAAGGGGCGTGTAAGTGCATGATTGAGTCTCATTTTTTCTTTAAGAATGTATTTTGAAATAGTATATTAATAGAGAATATGTTGTTCAAAAATAAGGAAAAATCTTGAATTTGAGTATAATATTATTTTATTGAAAAATGTGTGATTAAAAAGAAAAGAGCAAAAAATATATTTTGAAAATAATGGAGATCAAATCAGACTTAATAAAAATATTTTTATTTGATAATTTTTTTATTTATTTAAATGTGTTAGAAAAAACTTGCCCTTTCACTCAGCCCTTGTTTTGTCCCAATTTTCTAAAACTTACACACACGTTTGGTTCGTCAATTGAAAAAACTGGTTCTCAAAACAGAAACTAGGAAATACATTTGATTTGAAATTCGGAAAAAAAAAAAAAAAAATTTGCCATTTTAGGGGACGTTTGAGCCCTTTTTTATGAAAATTTATTTTTTCAAAACTCATTTTCAACCACATATTTTTTGATCACACATTCTCTAATATTACGCGTAAATCGAAATATTTTCTTAATTTTTGACGACACATTCTCTAAAATTTACTATTTGTTTTTCACAAAATAGGGCTCAAACAAGGGCTTATGCTATAAAATTTGATTATTCAATAAAATAGAACAAATTTATGTTAATATATTATTAAATGATTTATAAAATTTAAAGTTATAAATCTTATAATATTTTTTCTCGTACAAAAGTAAAATAAAAACAAATAATAAATTGAGCAGAAAAAATATAGGAAATAAAAATAAACATTAATGATGTATTTTAAAAATATTTTTATCTATGTTCATATAAATATATTTACTTTTATAAATAATTATTAAGAGATTGAAATATATATATTTTTAGAAATTTTTAGAAATTTACCTTTTTAGTTTATGTTCTAGAATTTGCTTTTTTAGAATTTAGATTCTATTTTTTCAAATTCTTTATTTTATTTTTATGATTCATCAATTTTTTATTTTTTAGAATTTTTTTAAAAAGAAAAATAGATTTTTTTTTTGTTTTTTTAGAATTTTTTAATTTTTAGAGTTTTACTTAAATAAATTTTATCTAAACACTTGTTTTCGTGTTCTGAAAATACTCAAAACGTCAATATTGCATTTTGAGTCTTATATTATAAGTTTAACCTTATTTTCAAAAATTAATTTCCGAAAATACTAGAACGAATAAGTTTTGAGTTTTTTGCAAAATAGAAAACTAAAAACTGTTTGAATTTTGAAACAACAAATCAAATGCATCATAATTTTCTCAATACTCATTTTCTACTGCATATTCTTTCATTCAAATAATTTTGCATTAAACCCAAAAATTTTCGAACTTTTTAACTATTTTTCAAAAAATTACTTTCTACAAAATCTATTTTAAAAGTTTCTATGAAACAGATTTTTGTTTGAAGCCCATTTTCCTTTAAAAATGCATTTTTGAATAGTAAATTCATAGAGAATATATAGTTAAAAAAATTTTAAAAATCTTGAATTTACATGTGATATTATTTTATTAAAAAATGTGTGGTTAAAAATAAATAAGAGAAAAATATATTTTGAGAATAGTGGTGATCAAATAAAGTCTTAATAAAAATATTTTTATTTGGTGATTTTTTATTTATTTAAATGTGTTAAAAAAAACTCGTCCTTTCACTAAGCCCTTATTTTGTCCCAATTTTCTAAAACTTAAAAGCACATCCATTGTAAATTATGCAGGCGTTGCCATCCATTGTAAATTACCGGTAGAAGGATTAAAGAGCTGCCAAAAGTGGTTTTGATTACTAGTTTCAAAATCAACTTAACCCATGATCAAGTCCAGCAAAATGGCACTTCATCCTGGCTTACAGATTAACTTAACACGTGATCACTCTCAACAAGTAGAACATTATTTCATTATTTGTCAAATGATTACCCAATGTACCACACTTCTTAGTGCCACAAGCATAATCTACTCCATAGTAATCGAACATCTGGATCATCCTTTGAGCTCAATAGAGTGAAGTGATATATTAGATTTTCGTTTACCTAATGTTGACGGTGCGTGAAGGAAGACCAAATTGCAAATCTGTGTCATTTGATTGAGCCTCTGTGCCACGCTCTTTACATACATCCATATCTACCAATTTATTCCACCAAAATTAACAATACACCAAATACATCTATTAAATTACAATTATTAATGAACTACAAGGAAGAATATTGCACCGTCCATTACTTAAGAACAATGCAAGTTATTCTGACTGCAATATCCAAAAGATCGAATAACAACAACATATGTTTTTAACTGCATTAGTACCAACACAAAAAGAAAACATCAGTGAGAAAAGCCTAAAGTTAATATGTAGTCAATAATGGCTAAAGTTTTATCCAAAGCTGAGAAGCAGATTGTTAACCATAGTTGATTTCATCTTTAATATTTTGATCATAACAAACAAGATGTTGGAATTTGGGTGTGACCCGAATTCTTTTGTTGAAGTATTTGAAAAATTCTAATTGAAGTGCACGTCATGAAGAATTCAAGTTTGGAATGCTATTGGAGTCCTATGTCAAGTTGAAGTTCTACTTTGGAAGCCCATTGAGAGTTGAAATTTGTATTGGATTTGAAGATGTTGAATTATGGACCAGGAAGAAAAGTTGTCGCTTT
>CAIGRN010069337.1:4979-32270 GCA_903798345.1 Fraxinus anomala
AAAAAAAAAAAAAAAAAAAACTCTGTCAAACATGGGCTTATTTGAATGTGAATAGTCAATGTGGAAAATATGAAGTAAATATTGATAAGAGATTGGCAGATCAGATTCATTTGGAAGCTATATAGAAATCGGAGCAATTGAGATAACACGAGATTTTAAAAGTGTCTGAGGAGACGCTTTGCTCTATAATTGTTGCTCAAATAGGAGGGAGATGAAGTAATAACATTTAATTGTTTGTTTGATGAGGTGGATTAAAAACTAAGCAACATTTTGTCTATTGTATCAAACATACCTTAAGTGAAGACGGTAAGTTGGATTGTACAAAATAATCTTTTTGGCGTAATCAAATATGTCATAGGATATGTTTAAATTACCAGAGCTTGGAACCAAATGATATGCGCATAAATGGGCTTCAGGGAGAGTGGTGGAAGTCAAGATTGGTTGGTGTGTGTGATGGGGGAGACTAACAGCAAACTTCCTTGAGTTGAACGTTTTTACATATTATAGTCAATTCAATTGGATTGTCTATTGGTTCCGACCAATTAGGTATTTACAGAAGGTAGTTTAACATCTGTTCCAATCGGAAAACAGTCCTGTTCAAAGCAGGTTGGTAATATAGTATATTAGCAGCAAATTCCATAAGTGTTTGTTTAGTGATGTAGTATCTTTGATATTTCATTTGCACCAAAATAGGATATTTTAAACACTTGCTAGCTATGATTGGTAACACAAGATTCTTTTGTACTTCCTCTTTTCTTTTTCGGTGTCCTTTCTCTGTGGCTGAAGCAAGCCATGGAACCAGAGATTCAACTGAAATTTTTACCACGGACTTGTTTAAAAGACGAGATGGTTTTCAACTGTTTTAACTCACTGAATGCACATGGCATGTTTGGTAGGTTGAAGAGAAATAAATTTTGTCCATTGTACTCTTCAGTATGTTTTGAGCTTACAATTTAGCTCTATGTAATACAGGAGTCTTCTCTTTCAAGATACTATCGGAAAGTGGATACATCTGCTTTAAGGTGCCACACACCATTAGAAATAATTGGTTGTGCTGATAATGTGTCCCTTATGCTTAATTGAATAGACATAGGGTTCTCAATTATAGCAGAGTGCTTTGAGTGCATCATAACTATTATACTTTTTTTTCTTTCGGAGGAAAAAATAAACCCGATACATTTCTGTAACCTGTAGTTGCCTTAACTTTGTTGTTAAGGCACTCAGAATAGCACTGAAACAGATAATATAAAATTCCCAGATATGAGGTTAGCTGGATGATAGCTAACCTGTATTTAGGAACGGAAACTAGTAAAATTTAGTGCACTAAGGTTCATCAGTTTTGCAAACTTCTGCCTTTTTTGTCATTTATTTGTCAATTCAAATCTTAATTATTGAATTCTATTTAGCCTTGTTTATTCCATTCCTGTAAAAATGGCTGCAAAAGAAATTTAATAATAATATCGTAGATAATATAATCTATTGGTTAGCAGATCGGACGGGAAGCATCATTTTGGTGGAGACCGAAAAAATATGTTGATTTGGCACTTCATTCATCACCTTCCATTTTTTCAGGAGTTGAAGGAAAGAATTGAACGAGTGAAGGAAGAAGGCAGTAGAGACGGAGTCTTCAGATCAGATACTGAATTTAGTGAAGAGATGATGGACATACGTAAAGACTTTGTTGCCATTCACGGGGAAATGGTTCTTCTGAAAAATTACAGCTCTCTTAATTTTGCTGGTAAAGATGCTGCTTCACTATTGTTTTCCTATGATTATCTATTACAGGTTGCACCTGGGAATGGTGGTTCCCTGTTTCCAAGTTTCTGAAAAACTAACGATATAGCTTCATATACCGTGATTTTCTTTACTAAGAGCATGTCCGGCTAAGCTTGAAAGAAAAAGTAGCAGTTGCTAGCAATTTTGTTTCACAAACATGCTTGAATATGTTAAATTTTTCTTATTTTTTAAGCAAAAAAAATAAACTCTTGGCTTGTTATGAAAATAAGTGACTTGCTTATTATTTCCAACCTTGCCAATAGAAGCCTTTATTTATTTCAAACTTACTACTTGTGAACAATATTTCTAAAACTTAGCCAAACATGTTCTTGCTCGCACAATATTGGAACTCTGAAATGTATTTGCATATTTGATTAGGTCTTCTTAAGATTTTGAAAAAATATGATAAAAGAACCGGGGGATTGTTACGCCTACCTTTTACACAGCTTGCTGTTCATCAGCCCTTCTTCACAACTGAACCTCTCACGCGATTAGTTCACGAGTGCGAGGAAAATCTTGAGCTCCTCTTCCCACTAGAAGCTGAGGTTATCGAGTCAACTTCCGTTGCACAAGATCAGATGGACACAGTTCCTAGTAACTCTTCAAATGATTGCCTCGAAACAACCGTGTCGCTCGGGGAGGAGACGGTAGATATATACCGGAGCACCCTTGCTGCAATGAGAGCTATAAAGGGCCTTAAAAAGGCGAGCTCTACCTGTAATCCGTTATCATTTTCATCTCTCTTTGGGAACCTGGATAATGACAATACAGGTGCTGTAACAACTGCAAACTCGCCCTGTGATTCTTTCGCAACATTGCAAAACGGGGACGAAGTGAATGAAGACGTGGCTGATGCTCCCGAATAGATATTAAAATTTTGGTTTGTGAATTGGTTTTTTCTCTGAAATATTTTGTTTATAATTTGCAATAAGCTTCCAACTAAATGTAGAGTGCAGCATTAAGTGTTGTTGGATCTAAGATTGTACAATACATTTATAGCCTTTTCCGTTTCAAATTTATTTTAAACTTATTTTACAATATTGATAATGGGAAGTTGGGCTATATTTTATATTCAGGATAATTGCTTTAAATCTACGATGAACAACATGATGGGGGTAAAAGAAAATTTATGCAGTTGATTACAAGTCCATTGAGATGTATTCTTGTGCACCATTCAATATTTACACATGTAATGATGAGAAATTCATATTTGATATGCACATATTTACAAGTCGTGTTTGGGTAACTACACTTTTAAATCGACTTACAGAGAGACTGTTTATAAGCTCATGGTACCGGAATTTTACGAACGGTATAGAACCCAAAAAAAGGAGGGTTTCTATGCTTCTGGCCTAGCCATTCCATGCCTTTGTTTTACTTTCAACTTGAGGAATTTTTCCTGTCTTCCGTTCTTGACATTTTGCACTGTCATCCCACCTCCCCTAGAAAAAAAAAATGAGAAAAAGGAATTCTCCTACATTATCAGCAGGAAAGTCTGCAGTCACGTAACATATGGTTGTAAGGAACTTGCACCTCGGATAAATATGTAGTTGAGTTAAAATGACAGTGTACGGACAAAGTAGAAAGACATCAGTACAGGCATCACAAGGTTATGAGAGCGAATCTCTCACCAAAATATCACGAATCCCTTAAAATCACCATAGAAACACAACACTGGTCTGATTCAAGAATTAGGCTTTGTTGCAGCCATTCAGACGTATTTTACACAAATGTTCTTTGACTTGCATCAGGGGAATGGCTATGCAGCAATGGCATGAGAAAAGTGATGTAAATTCTTAAAAATGAATGCATCAACAAGAGCACAATGCAGGCCGTTTGTCAAGCAAACTACCATACAAGAACAATCCTTTTCGCTGATCAAGGCTGAAGTAGGTTTAGTTACATTCCAACCAGAAACAAGAAATAAAGCTTCAACCAATCTATTCAAGGTCTCACAAAAATTGACGAGACTTCTGAAACCAAGGAAATAAGAAAAGTTAAAAGTAAGATGGGGTATAAGAATTTGATGGTATTCCACCAGTTGCTTCCAACTTCCAGGCAATCAAAACAAAGTTCACAGGCAATGAGGACAACCATTTTCAGCATATAGGCTCAGTAGTTACAAGTAGCAAACAGCATCTCAGATCATAAAACATAAGCTTAGGCTTCCAGAGCGACAAGGACAATCACTGCAATTAACATGGAATAAAGATGCACTATGTATGTAAACAACATCAGCGAACGAACGGATAAGCATTTAAGACACACTGCACACATATAGAAGGGAATTCATTAGCATGAAAAAGCACAAGATTTCACACACAGGTTGGGGTAACAAGGCCAATACAAAGCTGCTGATCTTAGTTTGAACAAACCCAAAAAAACAGAGATGCTTAAACACAATGACAAGATTCCTTTGAAGGGAAATAACCCTGCCCTTTATTTAATACATTAATATGGCAAGAATTCTCTTCACAAGGCCATAATAGTTTTGCTCAATCATTCATCATAATGCTTGCGGTGGTGATGGTGCCTGTGGCGACGCTTCTCCTCATCCTCCTCCTCGTCAGAGTTTTCACCACCCTGCAAATGGCAGAAGATGAGATCAGAAAAATGAAAAGTTCTGCACCATAATTCAATAAATAATTTGGTGTTATATTGTTACCCTTGTATGTAAGTTCTCTCTATCCACTCAAACTTATGTTAGCAAGACCCAAATAAATAAACAAAACCTTGAGTCTTCTATCAAGTACGCAAGTTCTAATATAATCCACCATTTTCATAGTAAGCAGACAACAGCTCACTTGTTCTCCACACTTTCTTTCCTCATTAGTTTTAATTACTCTTTTTTAATTGCTGGGAAGAGAGTAGGGTTGGAGAGACTTAATTGCTCGGCTAATGGCAAATGCATCACATACAAAATACATATTTCTCACCAACAATTTGAGCATCAACCACATTTTTTAAAAGCGGATTTGTGCATACATCGATTTCATTTTCTCAAAAAGTAATCCCAAACCAGGCAAAAACAACATGAGATGTAATGAAGCTAACAAGCCATCTAATTCCTTTAAGCTAGACTATAAACCAGGATATTTATTGCATCAGATTTGATCGCATTTGCTTATGATATCTTAAGCAATCAATTAAACTATAGAACCATTTAGACTGACTGAAACAAATATTTTTTTTCTTGTTAAAGACATTAAGTTAAATAAAACAAGGACGAGAAAAGAGAGAGATGCTCACATGTTTCTTGCGGCCATAGCCCTCGTCTTCATCATCACGCCTTTCATAGCTGGGCTTCCTGTATTCCTCCTCCTCGGACTTCCCATAGCCGGTCTTCTCCTCTCCATACTCAGTCCTCTCTGACCTCCCGCCATACCCATAGCCCCCACCACCTTCCTCTTCCCCGTAGCTAGTCTTCCTTCCATACCCACCCGATCCGTACTCTTCAGACTCGGTCTTCCGCACGTAGCCGGACCCATATTCAGAACTTGGCTCCTCGTACTCACTCTTCTTTCCATAACCCCCAGATTCAGTATATTCCGACCCGGGTCTTCTATTGTACCCGGATCCGTACTCTGAAGGGGGTTCCTCATATTCACTCTTTCGCCCATACCCGGATCCGTATTCAGAAGTGGGTTCAGAAGTGGGTTCCTCGTACTGCGGTTTCCGCCCATAGCCGGATCCGTATTCAGAAGGGGGTTCCTCGTATTGCGGTTTCCTCCCATGCCCGGATCCGTATTCAGCACTGGGTTCCTCGAACTGTGGTTTCCGTCCATACCCGGATCCGTATTCAGGACTGGGTTGCTCGTACTGTGGCTTCCGCCCAATCCCGGATTCATACTCCGAAGACGGTTCCTGGTACTCTGGTTTCCGACCATACTCCGACCCAGGCCTCTCATAACCAGAATCATGTTCGGGTCTTCCAGATCCGAACCCTCCAGGTGGACCACCACCATACTCACTCTCTACACTAGGCTGAAACCCATAATTAGGCTTGGGACTATCATGCCCATATCCCTCCTCCGGCGGTGGTGTTTCCCCATAAGAAGGCGGTCCTGGTCGGGGCTTACGACGTACATAACTCTTGTACTCGTTATCCAAAGCCTCATCAGCATAGGCAGATGGTTCAGCATAGGAGGTGAACTGGGGACGATCATAGTCAAACTCGTCGGAACCAGAGGTGTTGGGATAGCATGTCTCCTCCGACGGTGGAAGTGGGCGGCCGTAAGTCAATGCGATGTCGTATCCTCCACCGTACGGGGTGGGATCCAACTCGTCGAAGTCGTCAACATCATCGTCGGCGTCGAGGTGTCCCTTCGGAAAGTAAGACATGGTTGATTGATTAGTATTTCTTGATCTCGTGGCGTTTATGGATTGATTTGTGATTTGAGTGTTATTTGTAGCGTGTGCACTGGATTATTTCACTTTGATTTTACGAGAATGCCCTTGAATTGATGGAGATTCGATTCGAGGTAACTAAGGACAGGTGGAAGTAATTAATGACAATAATTATTGCTCGATGAAATGAATGCACTTAAAATGATACAAATAGATATTTATATAAGGCTCATTTGAGTCTTATTCATTGATGGAGATTCAATTCGAGGTAATTAATCATCAATAATTATTGCTTGATGAAGTGAGTGCACCTAAATTAATACAAATATATATTTATTTAGGGCTCATTTGAGTCTCATTCATTGATGGAGATTCGATTCGAGGTAACTAAGGACAGGTGGAAGTAATTAATGATCAATAATTATTGCTCGATGAAATGAGTGCACTTAAAATGATACAAATAGATATTTATATAAGGCTCATTTGAGTCTCATTCATTGATGGAGATTCAATTCGAGGTAATTAATGATCAATAATTATTGCTTGATGAAGTGAGTGCACCTAAAATGATACAAATAGATATTTATTTAGGGCTCATTTAAGTCTCATTTATTGATGGAGATTCGATTCAAGGTATCTAAGGATAGGTGGAAGTACTTAATGATCAATAATTATTGCTTGATGAAGTGAGTGCACCTAAAATGATACAAATAGATATTTATTTAGACCTCATTTGAGTCTCATTCTACTATAATAATAAAAAAAAACTCAATTTTGGATAACTGTAAATGTAACAGTAATCTAATGAGATATTACTATTCATTTTTCCAGATTTCACTCCTCCAGTCCTCCAATTTTCACTACTATGTAAAAAAAAGACATTTTTCACTACTTCGTTGTATATTTTATCTTTCTATTTTGAAGAATTTGATTTTTTATCTTGAAAATTGGTTCCATGCATCTTAACTTAAATTTAAAAAAAAATAAAAAATCTTCGCGCGTACGAAGACATCGTGTCAACGCTGCGCGGAGACACAGACACTGTGTCTTCACGCGCACGAAGACTTTTTATTTATTTTTATTTTTTATTTTACAGTGCTTCTTCAATCCTCTTTTACTTTTTCTCTCCAAAACCCTTTTTCCTTTCCCCCTTTATTCCATTCTCTTATACTCCCAATTTCCTTTCCCTCTTCTATTTCCCTTCATTCCCCTTCTCCCTCCTCCTCTTCGCAATTTCCATCTTCTTCCTCACTTATTTCAATTTTGAAATCTTTACTTAACCCTTCGGAAAATTTTGAAAATCTGTAAAAATCGTGACCACCATTTTCGTGTTGTTCACAAATTGAATGTCGAGGCAATGGATTTCATCGTACTATAGTTTCAGATTCGAAGAAGATGAAGAGGAAGTAAAACTATATAGATTATGATTCGAACAACAGCAGTATGAACAAAAGGTAAATAGTGGTTATACTAAACATCGATTTTCTTTTATTCAATTCTTAGGGGTTTTAGTTGAACAATTTTATATTTTAATTGTGTCTTTGTGATTTTTTTTGCTTTATTGATTCGGTTTTAGATTTGATTTCTGAATCAATGTCCTTTTAAAGGTTCTTCAATCACACTAATTTCTTCTTTGAGTCGTCGAGGTTGAACTTACGATCTTTGTCTGTTGCTTTTGAATAAAAAATTGTTATTGAGAGCTGTACTTGTGTTGGATTCTTCCATTTATTCTTGAATTATGAATAACTTGCTCCGATTTTCATCTTATGGGCTCCACGATTGAGCTTTTTTTGTTCATCTTTTGTAATTAATTGTTGATTGTGGGTTTTTAGTCAAGAATGCTTGTTGGGTTTTACCGTTGAGAGCCATCGACTTGCGACTAGAGTGCTTGGCGAATACTGGCAGAGAATCTCCATGGACGTCCCGCCCCAGGTGCTCCACTTGCTTGTTTTTCTTCTTAAATATGTTTAGCTTCAATTTTTTCTTGTAAATATTTAATTTGTAAGTGAAAAGGGTTTGAGCACTTTTACAATTTTTCCTAAACAGCTAAGAATGTTCTTGTAGCACTAGAAATTTGAAAAATGGTTATGCATGTTTGGTATATAAGAGTTGAAATTTATGATATGTGAGCGAGGATTCAGAAGTTTTAGAAATGTTTAAATGTGGGCCGAGAAACTGAAATTAAGATTTTTGGTATTACATATATTTTGTGGAATTTGTTTTATGAGAAAAAAATGATGGAATAGGAGGTTTATGCGAAAACTTTGCATCAATATAGGAGAATTTGTAAGTGAAAATAGGTTTCACTGATTTTCACGTCGTTTTTTTTTTTTTCAAATTTGTGAATGTTCTTGCAGCATTAGATATTGGGAATCCAGTCATTCATGTGAGTGTTTAGGTGTTGAAATTGATATTTGAGGGTTGGGGTTTAGGCGTTTCAGAAATGTTGGCACGTGGGCAGAGAAACTGAAATTTTGACTCTTTTAATGCTTATGTTTACATATTTTTTTATGAAATTGTGTTTGTATGTGAAACATTAGTGGAATTGGAGGTTTATACGAAATTCAGCCATTATAGGTTTTTGAAAATGTTAAAAATGTGGGCATGGGTTTTATAAATGTTAAATGTGGTGGGGGAGAAAATGAAATTATGACTCTTTTGGTGCATGAAAATGAAATTATGACTCATTAGGTGCATGTTTTCACATATTTTAAATTTTTTGGCCATCATGGTTGTATGTGAAATATTAATGAAATTGGAGTTTATATTGGAATTGTGTCTTAATATAGGGGAATTTGAATGATCTAAACGACATTTTGAAAATTATGATTTTTGTTGAATGGATCTTGAGTTGGGTTGTTAAACTAGAACGTTTATATTTTTGTCAAAGTTAGTACTTTCTTGAGTTGGATTTATTTGTCTTTCCCTGTCTTATACTAGCCTCTGATGCGATAAATTTTACTATGTTTCAAAATATTATATTTATTTCTCTTTTTTTTTTTGTGGGAGTTGGGGGTGGTGGTATATGGATTACGAGCACAAAATGTAGATATTATAAAATTGGGTATGCCTTCGTACATGCTGATGCTTTCAGCCTGGCTAAAACTCGTATCTACTATTAATTAGTATTTGGGGTGGCGTTAATCATTACTCGGTGTTGAGAGAAGCTTATAGTGGCTAATGGCTCCTTGAGATGCAATTACTATTTAAGATTTTTTATCATAATGAGATGAACAAACAATTTCATTGCCCTTGTTTATGGGATAGGAATAGCTATTTGAGGGTCATAATGTGAACTGGGTTCATTAGAAAATTGTAAGGAAAATGACATGACAGTTTCATCTTGTTTTGCTTTTTATTTTTTTTTATTTTACCTTCCATCTGCTTTTAAATTATTGGACGCACTTCATAAACTAGACATTTGTGAATTTTGTTATGTGCATCCTAAGTTTATATTTTTCTTACTTTCCGTCAACTCTTAAATGATTGGACGCTCTTCAGAAAATCTAGACACCTGCAAATTTTTTATGTGCATGGGAATCTTTATTATTATTATTATTATTATTATTATTATTATTATTATTAGTCTAAGACTTGGGGCAGTGCTTAATAGAAGTAACAAGTGACGATTGAAAAATTCTTAAATCGACTTAAATTTGTCTCTAAATTATTATACTACAAGGAATGTTTTATCCCCACGTGTATGTTTGAGTGCTTCCTGAATAAGTTCTGCTATTCAAGAGTAAGTGACACTCTTGTTTTTTCCAGAATGCAATCAATACGAGGGAATCAGTTGTCTCATATCCATCAGCATTGAGGCACGCTGGTCAGAATACGATTTCAGTGGAGGACATGCAAAATGTAATTCATAGTCAGCAGGCAGAATATATAGTCCACTACTCTAAAGTTGTCCTTACTTTCCCAAATACCAGTTGGCTTTTGGGTGAAGATATTAATAAAATTATGCAGTCTGTATCATTTAACCATCTCCAATTTACCGTTTATTAGGAGTTTCTTTTGGTTGTTTGATTTGTATCAAAAGATCGAGAAATTGCAACCCGGATGGGAAACAGATCAATTGAGGTATGTCGATTTCATAGTTGTTCCATTTGAGGCTTATATGTTCTTTCATGTTAGCTTTGTTTAATTTTTTCAATTCATTCGTTCAGGTGTCCATTTCTCGTGATTTCAACTTCGAATCTTGGGCATAACTGAGGTATGGTAATTTCATAGTTGTTTCATTTTTCATGGTCCTTTCATTTTAGTATTATCTGTTCTTTTTAATTTAGTTTTTACAAATAATTTGTTCATATGTCGATTTCTGGTGATTTGAGCTTCAACTTTTGTATATTTTGAACTCATTTTTTTTTACTGTTCCAGTGTAGAATTTTATAATTTCATTATGCTCGAATTTTTATTTTTGGTTTACTAATTGTTAGAACTTGTGATTTTAGTCCTGTGAAATATGACAAAGAGTTGGAGATGATTGAAAGGAAATTGAAAAAGAACAGTGTTGCTCTTAATGTTGTTGACTTTGGTGGGGAAGATGAGGAAAAGCCCAATAAGCTTGGGGCACTGGTTGCTGTTGTAAATAATAATGATAGAAGTTATGTTATGCATGCTCCTCCTGGTCCAATTATTCTTTTTGATGTGCTTATCAAGTTGTAAGGTACTTTTCCAGTTCATATGCTTTTCACTAGAATACGATCTTATATCTTATTTTGAACGATTACTTATTTTGCATAATTCGGCATGTTCATTACAAGAATTGAATCCTATGCTTTTACAGTGGAGCGAACATTGACTGATAACCAAATAGATGAATTTGAGAACATGCTATGTGTGTTGACTTTTATTGAAACAAACATTTTTTCTTTCATTTCTTCTTATCCTGTGAAGTTTAAGACCCCTATCTTGATATAGTATATAAATATTTCTTTTAACACTTTGATTTTATGAAAGAAATGCCCTTCTAATTATTTATTACTACTGCCTTGATTAGGAAAAACTAATTCAGTTCTAAATTTTTATAGAGACATTTAATTTTTCTGCTTCCAACGATTAAATGATCAAGCATTTAGTTGTTTGATTCATTCACTTCCAAAGAATTAGATTTATACATTTGTTAACATTTAATTTGTTTCATTCTTTAGTGGCATTTGTCCAATTCCTAAGAATTGAGAGTTGACAGTTTTTTTTGGGTAATGGTACGAAATATACGCGAATAGAATATGTTTTTTGCCAACTAGAAAAAACTTACTAGATATGTTTTACATTTTTTTGAAGGGTTAGGTGGGTGTTTTACTTGATTTAATGCAATTATTCCAATTTTTATTGTATACTAAGATCCCGACGTTTATAAACAACCAAAAGAAGAAGCAGAAATGACACTGCAAGAATTATCCATTCTGTCTTAGTATACACATGTGAGTTCCATCATAACTCGTTGATTTTATTTTATAAATGCTGCATGATATCCTTTTACAACTTCTTTAATATACATTTTCATTTTTCGATGCATACTTTATTATTTAATAAATCAAATATTTCTTACTCCTATAAACCTGCAATCTTTATGTATGTCAAACGTTTCTATTATCATGTATTGTTATGTTCTACATACACGTGATATTTTCAATTTTATTTTTGGTGAGTTTCTCTGTGCAATAATATCAACTTTTAAAATAATCATCTTGTTTGACGGAGCATTAGCAAGCCAATAATACACTCTCAAGACTCTTGAATAATATAATAAATCTTAAAACTCTTTTTTTTAACATCTACAGTTTCTACACCAATAAAAACACAACAAATGCAAAATTCGTACAACGCACGTGTCAACGACTAGCTTTTATTATTAAAAAAAAATACATATTTGAATAGTGTATTAATAAGAATATATTGTTAAAAAATTAAGAAATCATATTTGCTTATACTATTATTTCATTGAAAAATATATGGTTGAAATGAGATCAAAACGTTATTCAAAAACACTTTTTTTTTTTTTTCAAAAAATAGCACTCAAACAAGGACTTGGTATGCCCATATTTGATAAGAATTAATATCAAGTTTTTAATTTAAAAGTTAAATTAATAATTAATTTCAGGAATATGTTTTATGACATTCACAACTTTTTAATCATATATTTCATAAAATTTTATTAAAATCTACTAAAAATCTGATTTTAATTCTTATCTCAAAGAAGTGTTACATTTGTTAGTAAATCGACTTTTCTAACATGCAGTGGTGGTGGATCGTGCCTCATGGGTATTGATAACGTGTTGGAGATGTGATTTTTGACTTTTCATAAAAAAAGTTATTTTTTTTTTCAAAAAATAGCACTCAAACAAGGACTTGGTATGCCCATATTTGATAAGAATTAATATCAAGTTTTTAATTTAAAAGTTAAATTAATAATTAATTTCAGGAATATGTTTTATGGCATTCACAACTTTTTAATCATATATTTCATAAAATTTTATTAAAATTTACTAAAAATCTGATTTTAATTCTTATCTCAAAGAAGGGTTACATTTGTTAGTAAATCGACTTTTCTAACATGCAGTGGTGGTGGATCGTGCCTCATGGGTATTGATAACGTGTTGGAGATGTGATTTTTGACTTTTCATAAAAAAAGTTTGTCTAAATATTTGGAAAAAATTAAGATTAGACTTCGTAACATTTCATCTAATGTGCATGTGGCTTTCTAACCGTTGAAAGTAAGGTTTTAGAATCTTGACTTATCTATCTCTTTTACTTTGAGTCGTTACGTGACGAAAATTTTATTATTAAAAGGTTCATTTTTATTAACATGATGATTATATTCTTACCCTAAAGTAAGTTAAAATTATAAAAAAAAGTAATAGAAAATAACAAAACAAGCTGCCACATCCTAAGAACCACCATCCAAATTGAAACCACTCCACTCATTACGATTCTATAGCTTTATACTTAGTTTTCTGCACTTTATTTTCTGGTATTTAAGTTAATAGGTGGCTAGTAGATAGAGAATGGTTGATTTAAACTTGTGTTGCTCGTGTAATTAAGTGTGGAATGAATTATTTTCTCAAAATTTGGGAGGCTTATCGATTTCTCGAATAACAATATCTTGAGGTCCAAATTTCTTCGAATTGATCAACTATTCATCTCTTTTCTTTTTATACCTTTCATTTTTAAATGCGAACAACTCATGCTCGTATCATAAATTACAAATCTCTTAAACTGGATATAACATACGTTAGAAGCGATGAAATGTTGAACATAATGAAGAGGAACTGATTTTGGATTTATTCTATATATATATATATAAGCCATTTAATTAATAATTTTATTTTATAGCAATAAAATAAATTATTTTTATTAGGTGGGAGCCCAAAGTCACAAAGTCATATAGGTTGGGATTATGGAACCTCACTTTCAAATGTTGAGTAATTGCATCCGCACTACCTGAAAGGTTGAAAACTCAGACCTAATTTTTCAAAATATTTTTCTTTTTTCTGAACCTGTCTAAATAAAATAAATACTATGCAAAATGGTTTACGTTAAGAAGCTTGTTGGCACGTGAATTTAATGTCAACTACTTCAAGCGTAATTGGTGCACCTATACATCCACTCCTTTCAATTGATCGAAAATTGTTAATTTAATCAATTAAATATAGTGGGTATGATTCTTACATAAATTGATGCTTAGTATCGCTCTAGTCAAATAGCATTACTCAATTAAAATAACATATTTTTCATATACACTTTTACAATTCATAGTGAAAAATGTATTATAATGCATTTCGAAAAAGTTTTCAATAAACCTTTCGAACTGCTACTTAATTCACGAACATTCAAGGGACAACTTGACGAACTGAAACATTTTAGTAGACGGAAAAAAAGAAAGCAAAAGTGATTCTCGTAATAGAGAAGAACAAAATGAGAGTAACCTAAACTATGAAAATGGATTATGGAAGAGCAATACAAGCGTTGTGCTGTTAGACGAAACAACACGAATACTGTATCCTAGATGACGAAAATTCAGTAGCCGAAAATATCACTAACTTACGCTCTGACCTGAGTAGCATGGTACATATGGAATCCCGTGTGAATAAGCAAAAATCACCTTGCAAGTTCAATACTTCTTGGTGTTTGATAGTGAAGTAGTACGACGAGGAAAGGGTAAAAAGAAACCTCGTGCCCTTCCTCAACTCTGGATGTCTAGATATCTACCTTAAGCCTTTTCTTGTTGGAATCTCGTCATTTTTAGGCTATTCCATTCTAACACGCTACTAAATGGATTGATCTTATCAATGTTAGTAATTAAATCCATGTTTTGTTTGGATTAAAATTTAATTACAATCTCAAGTTAAAGTCAATAATTAATTTTAATCATACGTTTCATCAATTTTTATCAAAATGTATTGAAAATCTGATTTTTATCTCAACCAAATAGGAGCTAAGTTTTTATTTGGAAATCGATCAATTAAATTAATTAAATATCTTTTTTTATCCACAAAATATAGACCAATGTCTTACAATAGCTTCCCACATCTACTAATTCGCAGAATTATCTTTCCAACCTTTGCACCCACACAAGCGTCGGGTGAAAACTTCAAGTTCACGCTTTTGGTTTAAAATAAAGAGATAATTCCAAAACCCAAAAACACGACAATTCCCCTATTCAAGCTTGTAAAAAAGCGACTTTTTCAAGGCAGCGAGATTCCACAAACGCTTTTAGTTCAGAGAAACATTCAGGAGCAAATCCAATGTGAAGACAGCAAAGAGTGTAACGATCAACTTCTACTTCATCGTCTTGGCCAAGGTTCGATTCAATCTTCCACTTCAATTACGGTTTTAAATCTTAATTCCTCTTCACCAAAGTAATACTGAGAGTTTATTTATGTTACATCCGTGGTGACATGTGCTGCCGCATTTTTTATCTTTTATTTTTTCTTTAACTTCACGAAACCCAAGTCTTGACTAATTTAGCGGTGGAAATGAATACGTGTTTTTACATATTCTACTGCTGGGTTGGATATGAAAGCCACCCGAGGATACTGAAGAAGGAAAGCATATTGATATTATTGATTTGTTAGTCTCTGTTTTTTTCTTTTTAATTTATGGACTGAGCAACTTTAACCTTTCTTTCTAATTTCTTTTGGGGTTTTTTAAAGCTTCTGATGCTACTTTTTTTTTTTTTTTTTGCAGCTGATGTTTCATTGGATTATTAATTTTGGAAGTCAGTTTTTGCTCCGAATGGACATTTGAGTTAATGGTAGTTCTGGAAGTTTAGAATTTTAAGAGGTTTTTTGAGATTCTGGAGGAATGATTCTATCTGCGCTTTTAACTTCAGTGGGAATCAATGTTGCCCTCTGCTTGCTGTTTTTGTCTCTGTATTCTATACTGAAAAGAAAGCAAAGATATGCCAATATTTATTTACCACGCTTGGTTTCTGAGGGGATATCCCACCTGGGAGATGGGTATAGCTTTGAAAGGATATTGCCCTCTATCAATTGGGTGAAATGGGCATGGCAGCCCTCAGAAGAGGAACTTTTGGCAAATTCAGGATTTGATGCTGTGGTCTTTATGCGCATTATTACCTTTGGGTTAGTAAAAAATAAATTTTTTCTAATCTATCATTAATTTATGTGAAGGTATGAATATGTGTGTGCTTACAGGCCTTTTAATTGCTGATGAATGAGTGCATATCTTGGGAATCGTAATTTTGACCTTTTATTTTTAAATAGACTTGTTCAAGTAGTCCCTTAGAAGAAAAAAGGAATGAAAATTACCAACATTGATAAAGTAAGTAAAGTTATTTAATATCCGGAGAAAGAATTAGCATCGCATGCGCACATATTTTGTGAATTGAACATGTCAAGTGTTATTGGCCACGGTATCCCTTTGAATCATATAATATGGTTTGGAAAACACCAAAGAAAACCTTTCCTTTGTTTGATTTTGAAAGAAAAAATGATGCAAATACTTATGCATAGGATGCGTTTCTTAATTTACATATCCCTTTCTATTTATTTCCCATGATATTCAACTATTTAAAAAAATTAGATTTGATTTTTGTTCTGCTATAAAAGAAAAGGTGAGGAATATTATTTTCCGCTGTATTCTTCTTTCCATTACGAGTCTCAAGATCTAAATGGAGTCTTAGGATTCTAGTGTAGTTGGTGATGCGTGGTGAGTATTTAGCCAGATGCCAACTGGTTAAATTAAACACTTCATAGAATGCCTCAATTCACGATCCACAAGCACTGTTTGTGGATTAAGCCCCATTTCTATAAAGTGATTATTTTCCAATTTCCACGATGTTGTGACAAGTTTCAACTCTTAATGCATTTTCTTATTTTCTGTATTGTATATTATCTAGCCTATAATGGATTATTTTTTTCCCTGTATTTTTACAGTTTGAGAGTATTTGGAGTTGCTGCTATAATCGGGATTTGCGTCCTTCTTCCATTCAATTATATGGGGAATCAGCTAAATATTGACTTTACAGATTTGCCAAACAAGTCTCTGGAGTCATTCAGTATCTCGAATGTTGATGATGGGTCAAACAGGTGACATCTACATGGCATAATAAACTCAAATTTTGTTTTCTGGTACTGAACTAATGTCATTAGTTACATCCAAGGTTACCTCAAAGGATGGCAACCATATTATCGATCTTTTTTTGTTGCTCCACTTGCTAGCCTATTTCCTTCACTTTCTATTATTGAAATGTCTATCCAACTTTAAATACTGACTTCATTATCATTCCTGTTTTAGTTTTTGATGTGGGTACCAATTATAATGGATCCACTCAATGCTTTGCATCTTTCTATTTAGGTTAAGAAGTGACAATCTCTCTTTTTTTCTTTTTCTTTTTTTTTTTAATCTTTGTTTCAAAGGTTATGGGTACACTTCTGCGCTGTTTATGTTTTCACTGCCGTAGTCTGCTATTATCTTTACTCTGTAAGTATATTGTGTGTGCCTACCTTTTTCCTGGTTTATTTATTTTCACTTTTGTGAAGTTTGAAAAACTAACCTGTTGGTGAGTTACTGTTTTTCTGCAGGAGTATGATTACATTTCATGTAAAAGGATTGGTTATTTCTATTCATCAAAACCTCAGCCGCACCAGTTCACTGTTTTAGTTAGAAGTATACCCAAGTCTTCTGGGAGTAGCTTCAGTGAAAGTGTTGAGAGCTTTTTCACCGAATATTATTCTTCTACCTATCTTTCCCATTCTATGGTTCGTCGGTCAAGCAAACTAAAAGGGCTCATTGTAAGCATTACACGAAGTTAACATATTAATCAAAAATGTTCTGGAAGATGATAGGTTTACTGTTCTTCCATTTTTCTTTTTTAATTTTTCTCTTTTTACTTGCACTAAATTTATGTTCCGCACATTTATTTATTTGGAAGACAAATGATACTTTCTTGGTGGACAAAATCTCTGTTGACATATCTGTTTCCATATTAATTGCAGTTTGTGGCATGCATTTTTTTTATATATAAAATTTAGAGTGTAAAAGAACACAGTTATGCTATTGATGCCATAAAATTTATGTGGTTTTTGTGCCTTGAAACTTGTAAGGAAAGTGATATTGGGAATGATGAAATCAAAAACATGGTTGTCATCTATATATTATTGTTCAGGACTTCAATACAAAGTTTTCATGCACCCAACTAGTTTCATCACAGGCCAAGCTTTCAATCATCGAGATGTTCAAAGAGAAGCCCAGAATATTAAGAATTAATTAATATAGTTAGACCAATCAACAGTGAGAATTATGAGAATTAATAAAGATTACGTAATTATTTGGGAATGTTTTTCACTTGGGCCTCTATTTATCTTCATATTGCATCTGTTTATTTGCTTTATCCCTTGAACTGCTCGTAAATCACAATGCATAAGTACATGTTAATTTGTAGAACTAAGGCCTTCCAAATTGCTTCATTTGGAAGATATAGAAAGTTTAGGATGTACTCGAGTGGTGTAGTAGCTGATAGGTTATTCGTCTAATCATTATCATGCATAATGGTCAAAGCTATTGTTATGACTATATGATGCTTTTGCATTGGATTAAAGTATGAACATTTTTAATGGATCATAAATTCGTTTTCCAGATTGAGAGCTAATCTTGGAAAGACATTAGATATGGTATGGTGTCTGTTTTAAATATTTCTGAAATCAATTGTTCTAAGTGCTTTCATGCTAAACAATGGTACGTCTAGAAAAATTTCTTTTGAAAGTCAGCCTGTGGAAGTACTTCATTCAGACATTTGAGACTTTTTGAAGGAGTATGTAACTTTCTTCTCCTTAATTGGCACCATGGAATGAATATTAACCTTCCTTTAATAATTATTTATGCACACTGCAGATTTTTGTTCCTATATTGAAGAGAATCCAGATTTAGACGCCAGACTTACAGATTTTGCTTAAATTCTGCGACCATAGTAGACAGTATTTTTTTATTGCATTTGACTTCTGATATGTGTTATGGCATTCCTTCTAGAATAATGCAGATAAGTTGTATAGAAGGCTTGTTCACTTGAAATCTAAAAATGATACTCAACAAAGATTTGGTCGAGCTGGTTTTATGGGACTTTTTGGGAAGAGAGTTGATCTTCTTGATAGCTGTGAGAAGAAGCTAGAAGATATGGAAGACAATGTGAGGACAGAACGATCTACAATTGCAGGAAAGGTAATTATGAATATGATGCAATTATGTTAATGATTGCATTTTAGTAAGCTCAAAAAGGCAACTATACAAATATACGACTAATCAATTTCCATGGATCTGGGAATTCAATGCCATAGATTTGGGAATCACAGAACTATAACAACAAATTTCCTTCTCTGAAGTTGACTTTCTGCATGCTGCTCCTGAAGCTGGGTTAAAGATATCTATCAAACCTGGCCTGCTTGCCAAGGAATGAAAAGCTTGCTTTGGTAGTCCCTAATTAAGTATGACTTTGGCTTTTAAGTGTTTCTTGAAGAGACAAATGGGGGCATGTATCAAACCATTCTCTTACTTCTCCTCCATAAAGTGCCTATCAATCTCTACGATTGTCTTTGATGGGATTATGCACAACAAGAATAGCTGCTTTATAACTCAATAGAGCTTCAAAGGATCATCAATAGCCACCTTTAATCTGATAATCGAGATCTAAGCCACATAACACTCATATTCCTTGTCTCATAGTCCTGAATTTTGCTTTTGCACTATATCCGGCAACCACCAATGGAATTGCAATACCAAAGTTTATTTTTTGTCAATATATGCCGGCCCCGTCTGCATCACAATTTGCTTCCACACTTAAGGTCATCATTCTTTGAGAACATTGAACCTTTACATGGAGTACTTTTTTACATATCTCAAAATCTTCATTACTGCATCCATATGCTCTTCACTAGGAGATTGCATAAACTAACTAATGAAACTTATTTCAAAGGCTGGCGTGGTGTGAGAAAAGTGAATTAGCTTGCCCACTTGCTTTTGATATCTTTCCTCGTCAACTATCTTCTTTTCTAATGTTGCCCCAAGTTTTTTTGTGAATCTTTTTAGTTGATATCTTTCCATTTTTCAGTGCTCAGCTGCCACTTGAGTCCTACTGATGTAGAACGTAACAATTTGGCAACGAAAAATTGAAGAAGAAAAGGAAAGAGAAAGAAAAAGAAAAAGGAATTTCAAGAAGAAGAATTTAGGGCAAGAGAAAATCAATTTATTTCATAAATTCAAAGGTACTTATTACAATGAATAAGCCCCTCTTTATTGGACAAATAAGCTAAATCAAAAGAACTTCTAATAAACTAGAACTTTATCAAAATATACAAACTAATCTAATCCAACAAACATAATCCCATCTAAATTTTATCTTATCTTCGGTTCCCATCACCCACATCCACCATTATTTGAAGTCTTACTTCCTTTATCCTAGTTCTGAATTGATGGGCTTTAAGTTGAATGAGAAGGGTGTCTTGTCACCTCTGGAAGTCACATTCCACATCCATCCATATTGAATAAGAACAAATTTCACTCTTTCATCCCTAGGAAGGAATAGGGTCATAATGCTCCAGAAACTCTTTGGCTCTGATACACATTAAAACCTTTTTTTGCCTTGCTCCCTTTTTTAGTGTTATCAAAGCATCAAACTAAAATGGATATCTATGCTAGAAAAAATGGCTAAAAATGGTAATTGTACGAATATACCCAATCAAATTCCATATATATCAAAATCAAATCCTATGGATTCGGGAATCAAATCTCAGAACTAAGTATACCTCTTGACTGACGAGTCATCAAATAATCATTTGCCTGCGTGAAGAAATTTGCTTGAATTCTGAAAATTTCAAACTATGGCTCAATAAACTAAACTATGCTATATCTGTTGTATTTTTTCCCCAATGATAGAAGTTGGTGCTGGTTAATTTGTATAGATGATAAAATCACATGCTGACATCTAGGATTTTTAGCACACCAAAAGCTTTTGAGCCACTCCATGTTCTGGGCTGTGTAGGTTTTCTTGAAATTATGATTGAGTATATTTATAACTAAGAGTTCACTTAAATCTGCATGTCTAAAGTTTATATTCTTTTATAGTTCTTGCTCAACTATATTGATTTTTCAAAGTCAGCTAACTCTATTACCGTGAAGAGGTCTCACTTGCAAGCATTCTTCTTCATAGTGCCTGGTCTTATGGATTCAATTCATATTTATCTTTCCAAATTATGTTTTTAGACAGTGTCTCATATACTATTATCCAATTCTGTCTTTTCATAGGAAGTTCCAGCTGCTTTTGTGTCCTTCAAGTCTCGCTTTAGTGCTGCAATAGCTACACACATTCGACAAGGGGTGAAGCCTACAGAATGGATTACTGAACCAGCTCCTGATCCACAGGATGTCTATTGGCCCTTCTTTTCTGCATCATTTTTGAAAAAATGGATGTGCAACCTTGCAGTTATTGTTGCATGTGTTCTTATTACTATTCTATTCCTTATACCTGTTATCATAGTGCAAGGTCTTACTCATTTGGAACAGTTGGAGATCTGGTTCCCTTTTCTTAAAGGCATACTTAGTATGTAAGTTGTCGTGTTTCAGTTTTTGTGCTCCACCAACACAGTTAAAATGCCTAGTACTTCTTATTTCTGAAAATAATATACAGAAATTTGACTCGCATTCCTATATGAGTCTGTTCACACACACACACACACACACACACACACACACACACACATATATACTTAAGTTTCTACTTTATGCAATGTCCACGCATTGTGATGTAATGAGGGCATCTGATCTCATAGTAATATAAGGTTTCTTGTGTGTGCAGAAAAATTATCAGCCAAGTAATTACAGGATATCTTCCTAGTCTCATTCTTGAGATGTTTTTATCTTTTGTGCCGCCTGTCATGCTTGTGTTATCCTCCATACAAGGGTATATTGCCCTCAGTCAGATTGAGAAAAGTGCATGCATTAAAGTTCTGTGGTTCTTCATATGGAACATCTTCTTTGCAAATGTACTGTCAGGATCAGCTCTCTACCGGGTTGAAGTCTTTCTTGAGCCCAAAAGAATTCCTGAAATATTAGCTGTGGCTGTTCCTGGACAGGTATGTGCATTCAACAATGACTACAAAAACATGATTGAGGAATTATTTCTTAGCTTATATGATGCCTTCATTTTTCAACTCATATAATGTATCTGGTCTTAAAATCATGATTGATTAAGTGCACTTTTGAAATGCAATGTTACGAGCTGAGTCACATCTGTGGAGATGTCTCTGTCAAGGTCATTAGTAGCTGAACTTTAAGCTTTGACTAAAAGTATACCTTTATGGTTTCTGTTGAAAATAAGAATCATTGAGGTACTAAGGCAAAGAAACTAGATAATCATCCTGGCTTTGATCATTGCTCTATGTGAAGAATATACCATTAAAATGTATGGTGTAGAAGTAGATTTAGTACTGTAGTATTTTTGTATAAGCACACGATTTCAGTTTTAGACTGAGTATTTGAGTAATTTAGAAAAGCTTCAAATAACTTGACCTGTTATCTTGATTGGGAAGATTGAATTACTTTTTGTACTGTTTTATAGAAACAGAGGAATAACTATTATGCCGAAAAGAATTTAAGAATGTAGAGAAAAAAGCTGGCCTTTGGGGAGTAAGAAAGATCAGTAATGGATTCTTAAGTGCAGATTCTCTTTCCAATTTCCTAATGAATCAGGAAAGAGTAACTATGTATAGAACATCTGTGTATAATATAATAAATTGTGAGATTCTACAATAAATGCTTCTGGTATGATGAAGCTCTGTTGTGTTTGTAAACTGTTTTGAGCACATGTGATGATTTTTAATGTGTGCTTCTTTCTAGAATACTATTGAAAATATAGCTGGGCATGTTTACTGTGATTGGCAAATGATGATAAATACAGTGGTGGTCACTTGTGCTTTGATCTTAGAGACCATTACTTGTACGGTCACCTTTCCACCACGTTGTTATTTGAATGCAGTAAATTTTTACTTGTATAAATCTTTATTTGATTGTTGGCTTTTGTCTTGCCAATGACGTGATGACTTCTTTCACGTTTCGATATATATATATGCCAGTTTGGCCCTCTAGCTTCATTACAAAGTATTATCATTAGATTCTATTCTTTTAATGATTCAACCTGTTAAGAGAGCATAAGAGCGATATATAATTATTTTGTTGTTATTTTTTGAAACTATTATTTGTTATTATTGTTTTATGGTTGTTAAAATGTGATTCTAGGAAGGTTGGTATTTTAGTTTCGAATATTAACTCATTTGTACGCATTTCTTTAAGAAACTAATTTTATTCTGTTTTTGTTGTAGGCATCATTCTTCATTGCATATGTTGTAACATCAGGATGGACCAAAACCGTATCTAAAGAACTTTTTCAGCTGAAGTCCGCTGTGTGGATTTCCCTAAAAAGTATATTTTGTGTGAGTTCTGATGAGGAATTTGAGGTTCCTTCATTTCCTTACCACAGTGAGATTCCCAGGATTCTCTTTTTCAGCCTTCTTGGTGTAACATACTTCTTCCTTGCACCCCTAATGTTGCCATTTCTATTGGGTTACTATTGCTTGGGATACATCATCTATCGTAACCAGGTTAGAAGATCATATTTCTGTTTGTTCTTTCAAACTTAAAACTATAGCACCTTGTATCTGCATGAATAGGTTGAGAGAAAATGATTTACTTCCTGTGTCACTTAACCTAGGATGCAGCAAGTACATTTTAGCTTTTTAAAGATGTCTTTGGTGTTGAAAAATAAGTTCAAGAAAACGTAAAATTACAAAAATAAAAAAATAATTAAAAAAATTATTTAAAAACTCATCCCTGACTAAATAAGCTTCATGTGTCAAATCAAAACGAATTAATCACATAAAGGGATTACCTTTGATTTGTGATTAATAACTGATTCGAAATTACGGACTAAACAACTTCAACCTCCAATCTCCGTGATCTTCAAGCTTCTATCCCCAAGCCTTCTTTGGTATTATTTCAAGTATTGCTTGTATGGGTGAGTGGGCACCAAGAAAAGCCAAATCCAAGAGCTAGAGTGATTTTGGACTGGAATCACACGAGGAACACGCAAAAGCAATTTCTCTCTACAGGGGATGGAGCCTTGGCATGCCCCTCTAGACCTGTATATATAGCTTTAGTGCTCTTACCCAAGTCCTGCTTTGTATAGGAAACTATTTTGGCCTTTTTGCATATGTAGTTCCTGAACTTTCATTATTAGTGCAACTAGGTCCAAGACTTTTAAGAAGCTACCAAAGGGAACTGATGGTACCTATATAATTTAGCTCCAATAATTGAACTACAATCAAGTTGATTTGAGACCGTACAAAATAATTATTAATTTTCGCTTACTCCTCTAAAAGCGAGAATCTGAATTGTTAAATTATATAAAGTCATAAAAGCAATAATATTTTAATTTCCAGCAATTATATAATTTTGATTTGTCAACTTTATATCTTACCCCCATCGGACACTGAATAATTAGATCTGGGCTAAATTGGCCGTTTCGCCCTGCTAATTCTTTTCTCACTTGGACTTATTTTCTTTAACAATTTCTTCGTGATACATTCACAGAATAATTATTTGGTCATCACCAAATACTGAGCAAGCCACATCCAATTCACGAATAGCAATCACTACTTGGAGGGGATTTAAGTAATCCACGATGCAGTCAGTGTAATTTATGCTATAAAATTAATCTACGCATATTACTCATGTCCAATACACTTCAGAGTGATTGTATGATTTTGCTTAAGAGGGATTGTTTGTGGTGAGATGGTGGTATGATTGTGTGGTATCCAACGGTGGAAGGAGGAGAAGATAAGTGCAGCGATGGCAGGTTGGTGTGGGGTAAGTTAATTTGGTTGTTGGAGTTGGCTTTCGATTAGAGTTTGGAGCGGCGGGCAGACGTAGGGATTTGGAGAAGTGAAGATTGGATGACCGAGAGACCGAGAGATAGTGGTCGGAGCTATTGGAGTAGTCGACGGTGGCAGACAGGTGTGGCAGATGGCAGCAGGTGACGTCTTTAATTGTTGGAGACTATGAAGATTGGAGGCTGATTGGGTCGGGTCAATGAGTTTAGGTTGGGCTAATATCTGGGTTTGGATTATGTGAGCTGTTTTGTTAGGCTGTTTTGTTGGGCTTCGGTTGGATTTCTGGGGTTTGGGTTACTGGGCCTTGGATTGGGTGTATGGGTTGGGTTGATGGGTAAATGGGCTGAGTAATTAGGAATAGGTCTTGGTTATAGAGGATCAGGCTAGAGTTATTGGGCTATAGATTATATTTGGTGGATTGGTTGAGCTCGGTACGTTATTGGGGGTGGGCCTGGATATGTAATGGTTTATGTGTTGGGCTAGGGCTAGGGCTTGCTTGGTTGTGATAGTTTGGGTAGTGGGCCTGGTGGGTATGTGAGGCTTGTATGATTTAGGTAGTACAGCGAACTAATATCGAATATCTTTTTTTTTTTTTTGGGAAACTAAAAGACATCAACTAAACAAACCAACAGAGGAATAAGCTGCTACAATTTTTTACAGGTTTTATTTACACTTTTTTCACTAACTGAAAAGAGGCAAAAACGGCTGCTGCTGAGATGAATTCTTCTTGTATGTGCACTGTTCAAATATTGTTATGTATTAGGTGGTTATAGGGCTTGGATTGAGTGGTGGAAGGTGCCAGTGTTTGTATGGATTGGATGGAAATGGTTGGTTGGTTAAGGTTTGTGAATTTTTAAATTTGAGAAATTGTAGACCAAGGGAGAACCAATTGCTCTGACACTGGAGCATATGATTTATTAACAAACAAGAAAGAGAGAGGGTCCAAGAAGAGAAGAATAATTGAGAGCAAAGAAGATATCAATTTTATTTATTAATCATAGATTTTATATTATAATGAATATGCCCTATATTTATAGAGCAACTAATCTAAAATTAAAAGAACTTCTAATAAACTAAAACATTATTGAAATACTTGAACTAATCTAAACAAATCTAAATAGATTTATTTTAAATCAAATTCTACTTTGCAATCATATTCTAATTCTAACTCTATCCTTATCTCTATATCGATCTCCATCAGCTAATGGCTTTGGACTTCTGCCTCTATATGTATTGAGTTCCGAGCCTGAGTTTTCCTTTTTGTTTCTTTCTTTTTTAGGTCAATATATAATAGTTGTTAGCATTAGGATTTTATTGGCTTACAGTTTACTCTTACGAGAGAGTGATTGATTTACAATCCTTGTAAAACATCTCATGTTCCCTTAATTTTAGCTATTTTAATTTTAATGGCATTTATCGACTTAAATTTTAATTATCATTCATGAATGGAAAAGTAGGTGAGCAGTTGTTGACAATGTCATATACTTATCTGTAATCTTCTGTAGATTCCTATATTCAGTGATTAGTAGACACTTGATTTTGAGAATCAAAGTAGGCTCTTGGAAAAACTGTTCTATTGGCAATTGATTCTCTCTCTTTTATGTCTTGGCGCAGCTATTAAATGTTTATGCACCCAAGTTTGAAACTGCTGGAAAGTTTTGGCCTGTAGTATATGATTCAACAATATCTTCCTTGATACTGATGCATGTTATTGCCATTGGAATATTTGGTCTGAAGAAAGTTCCACTCGCTTCCAGCTTAACGATTCCCCTCCCGATTCTCACTCTCATATTCAACAGTTACTGTCGGAGAAGGTTCTTACCCATGTTCAAGTCTTATCCTGCTGAGGTATATTGTCCATCATCGTGGCCTGATGAAGTGCAGTTTCTTGTATTCCTATAGTATATCTGTCTGCTTATTGAATTTTATGAGTTAATATAACTATGGTCTATCAACTTCACTAACTGTTTGTCGTTGTTGTGCAGTGCTTAATAAAGAAAGATCTTTACGATCAGAGAGATCCGACGATAGCTTCTTTTTACGATAAACTTGCGACCATATATGAAGATCCAGCCATGAATTCAGTCAGATATTCTGGAAACAGTGAGAGGATCAACTCCCCCCTTCTTCATTCTGTTGAAAATTGAAAGTTACAGCATCATGCTACATATGGTTTAAAAAACTTATAGCGGGAGTGAACTGTCAAATCATCACTTTCAAACGGTTTTGCTGTTGAAGTGTAGGGAAAGTGAGTTCCCCTGCCTGTCTTCCATTTCTGTCTGAAGCATTGTAAATGTATCATTTTTAGTTGGATTTTCTTGCTGGTGGAATCATTCTTGTTTTTTCTTTTTTCGAAAAAACACCTGCATAAAATTAACAATATGCACGAACGGCGCCACAACAGAAGAAATTCAATCAACCCAGTGTGTTGTATTGCCGGGCCAGAAGTAGCAAAAGCTGCCAGGTTGTGTTAGCTGGAAATAAAGTGACGAGAGCCACATTAGACCTCACAAAGAAGCCTACAATACTCGAAACATATTAGACTAGTAGAAGAAAAAGAGGTATAACACTCCACTCTGCTTATCTGCAAGCCTAAAGCTTCGTGCAAATTGTAACCCTTAAAACTTTATTCGAGGTAGAAGTCCATTCCTTTTCAACAATAGGATCTACAGATTTCGAAAGCTATACTATTGTCTTCTAGGACGAACTTTCTATCTTGATCAAAGTCCTGAAAGGCTTGCAGTTGTCCCTTTTTCATGGAGATTTA
>CAIGRN010069354.1:0-10914 GCA_903798345.1 Fraxinus anomala
CATAGTTGCTATCTAAATACAAAGCAGATCCGTGTATGGAAAGTGAAAATTACTTATTTTCCGCTGCGCATGATTAAGTAAATTCCCAACATTCACTTCAACTTTAGTTTTCATTTCTAGTCTTCAATGTCATTCCAAAACACCTCGTTTCTTCTCGTTTATCTTTAACACATCTCAATCTTGGGTTTTCCCTAAAACAAACAAAAAATAAATAAATAACTACGCCCTTTTTTGTTTCACATTATTTCAACAAGAAAATGAGAATTTTGACCTTTTTTTTTCAAAAAAAAATGGGATTCATTATGACACAAAATGGTCAAATATTGGGGCTCATTCTGCTTAATAGAAGAAACATATAGGGGTACTTCAAAATTATCATTTAGCTCTCTTGCCATTTTATACTCTCTTTTTCTTTCTTATTATCTAGCCTTATATTTTGAAACCTATATTATTTTTTTAACGAACTCACGAATGTTTGTAGATTTTAGAATTGACTTGGTTTATGTTGCCATATTGATTGATTATGCATTTTTCTCCTTGCAAATTCTATTATTATTATTATTATTATTATTATTATTATTATTATTATTTTGAATAATGCATCGGGCATCATTAAATTGCTCAGATGGAAAAGATCTTTTAATTTTTAATTTTTTTTTTTCTCTTTCTTCCTTCTGATTGATTTTAGAATTGACTTGGTTTATGTTGCCATATTGATTGATTATGCATTTTTCTCCTTGCAAATTCTATTATTATTATTATTATTATTATTATTATTATTATTATTATTTTGAATAATGCATCGGGCATCATTAAATTGCTCAGATGGAAAAGATTTTTTAATTTTTAATTTTTTTTTCTCATTCTTCCTTCCGAATGACATAAGAGTTGTAGATTAGATAGACATTTGTCACTATAGTACTTCCATTGATTAGTCTCGCCGCTATTTTTTCACTAATTTATTCTTTAAAAATTTACATATTACAAAGATTACTTTTTTTTTTTTATAATTATAGGGTGTGTTTGAGCCACATTATTTTGGAAGAATGTATTTTGAAATAGTAAATTGATGAAGAATGTGTGGTTGAAAAAGAAGGAAAAGTTATTGATGTGATGAAAAATATTATTTTATTGAAGAATGTGTGGTTAAAAATAAGTAGAAGAATGAAAATGAAATTTTAATGTAGATCAAACAGGGGCTCAATGTGGAATTTATTCCTTTAACAGATCTCACAGTTATATTTTCTTAGGCAACCAATGTATATTGAACTACCTTATTTTAAAGTTTAAGTTGTTNTAATGTGGCTCAAACAGGGCCATAATTAACATCTTCTGCTACAAATTATTGCCACACCATACAAACTTGAAATAATGTAAAAAAAAAAAAACTTATATCAAATTTGGGTTAATTTCATCGATGATAATTTTATCTATTAATCATTGTAGTTTATGACAATTTAAAAAATGATCAGTCGGTTAGAAAAATTAATATAAACCTTATTTATCGATGTTAAGTGTCACTATGGACCAAGTCCAACTATGTTATTAAATCGAACATGTTAAAAACGATATTAATTTCTATATCTAATTTTCGTATATAGAAACCATAAATTGTCTTCAAGACTTCAACAAGTACAAGCTTTATAGTGTTTAATATATTAAAATTTTAAGTTCTAATAGAATAAAAAAAAATTAATATAATGATCATTTTGATTTGATTTTATATTTTGCAAACTTCAGTAACGTAACAAATGATTAAATAACTCAATAATTTTTATTTCAATTAGTAGACTTTTTAATGTTACTCCAGAAAAGAAGGGAAAAAAAAACGGCGGGCCTGATTCTTGTGCAAAAGGTAAGCCCGGCCCGGCCCGGGATCATTTCCCCATGGCTCGAAGAATTTCCCTAGAATTGGAAGTCAAATTGAATTGCTTCACAAATACAACAAAAGTAGCAGTAATACAATTTCAGAGATTTCTTCAATTCCCCATCTGTCGATCGAATTCCGGGCATCTGAGATTCCGTTTTATTGGAGATGGTACTTTCTCAGAAAATTCACGATGCTTTCAAGGGCACAGTGGAGAGGATCACAAGCCCTCGCACTGTCTCGGCCTTCAAGGAAAAAGGTGTGCTCAGTATCAATGAATTTATCGTCGCTGGCGATAACCTTGTCTCCAAGTGTCCGACCTGGTCCTGGTAAATTTCCTTTCTTATCCCGTGCCGAACTCTGAATTTACCTCTATTGCCATCTTAATTTCTCTCTATTTTTGAATTGGAAATTAAATTAGTTTATTATTCGCGAACCTGTGTAGATTTTGAATTGACTTGGTTCGAGTTGCCTTTTGTGATTGGTTAGGTGTTTTATGCTATGAAGGCGTGAAATACGTAATAGTTATTGTTTAGCTTCATAAGTAGGAATTCATTTTATTTTTTGAATAATGCAGAATCTAATGTATCATTAAATGGCTCAGGTTAGAAAGATGTTAGACTACTATGTAAAATTGTTGTCTTGTTTAATTAGATGTTCCTGTGTACTCCAAGCTTGAATTTTTTACTTGTGGGCAAAAAATAAAATATGATGATACTTGAGATGTTTTCTGTTATGTATAGTTTTCCACTTATCATAGTAAAAGCTGAAAATTTAGGGAATGCATATAAGCTTACTTGATGGCGTGGAGAACTTGAATTCATACAAATTCTATGAATGTAAGGGGTGGTCTGAAAAAATAAAAATCTCATAAGCTGGTCACTCAACTTGCGCATTTGCCACTCCCTTCCATTCCCATTAGTTAAATTAATGGAAAATAGTGACTTCAATGAAATTTCCTTACATGTTCAAGAACCACAATACTTTTAATGCCACATGCCTATCAATATGTGTCTCAATCAAAACAAAATTTGTGATGTGAGATGCCAACTCAAACATTCCATCGAGTTAAGTGTCATATATGACTGAGAAGTGTGGATATGTAATATGTCTTCTCCATCAACAAAAAAATGCAGCATGTAATGTTCATGTTCTTTTTTCAGCTAATATTTGATGTAATTATTTTGATCAATTGTTTAACTGCATTGTTATTAATTTATGTTCTATCAATAGGGAATCGGGTGAGCCAAGCAAGAGGAAGTCATATCTACCCCATGATAAGCAATTCTTAATAACTAGAAACGGTAAGTGGTTTGGCCTTGTCCCCTGGGCATTGTTACATGAACATTACATGGATGAGTATGGATGGCTTCAAACTGAGAGCTATTAAGATGAAGACATAGTGTTTATGGTATTATTCATTTTTATAATGATTTAGTTCATGAATTTGTTGTCTCGTTTCTGTCACGTACAGATACTTGGATATTCTCATGCATAAACACTACCGAATCCTACAAGTTTTTGCTGTACTTTATCAGCGATTGTGTTCTCTTCACTACATTCCTCGGCCATGTATGATATCTAAGATTATAACAAGTCGTGAACTTCTTCCGCACATTTTCTTCCTGGGTGCCTAAACTGACCTTTGTGTCATTAATAACTGCCATTTGAGACTTCTTGCCTATCATATGAATAGTTTTCATGCACTTTGAATAAAGATGATAAACTTTTTTCTTTCTTCTTCTTGTTGGTCTTGATCTTCTACTTTTTCATTATCTGCTAGAGAATGGTAGATCTGACTGAGACTTCTTACATAGAATATAGGAGTACTGTTTCTGGGAATTCACTTGGAATCACTTTTAGTACTTTTCGACATTTGATATCAATCATCACCAGCTTATTTTGTTTGCAGTTCCTTGTCTGCGTAGAGCTGCCTCGGTCGAAGAAGAATATGAAGCTGCCGGGGGTGAAGTTCTTCTTGATAATGAGGATAACGACGGATGGCTGGCAACTCATGGGAAGCCTAAAGGTTTATTATTGATATGTTATATTTAATTAAAAAGTTTTAAGTTTGATTAGTTACCTTATTTGTTGTGCTATGCTGTTAATCTCCTTAGATACCAAGAGTGACGAGGATGAAAATCTACCTTCCATGGAGACACTAGAAATCAGCAAGAGAAACACAATCCAACCGATCTCGTCTTACTTTGGAGGTGAGGAAGAGGAAGAGATTCCAGATATGACAGAATTTGAAGATGCCGATAACGTCGTTGAGAATGATGATCCCGTAAGTTCCTATTTTGTTCGTTTATCCGTGATTCTATTAACTTCTTTTTTCTTTTATCAGCTAAAATCTCTCACTAAAGTGAAGTCTTCAGCAACGCTGCTGTAATTGAATTACACCATTCTTTGTGAAATATGTGATGCACGTGCTTGCTAAATTAAATTTTTAAAGATGTAATTCATGACCTACATTGTTAAGGGCTGCCAACAAACATTTTACACAAGTATGTGAAAGAAACAATTCCTGATAATGCCACTGTTGATGAGGTTTTTGTTTCTGCAATAAAAAAGTTCACATAAAACAATTCGAAAT
Source organism: Fraxinus anomala (assembly GCA_903798345.1). NCBI lineage: Eukaryota > Viridiplantae > Streptophyta > Magnoliopsida > Lamiales > Oleaceae > Fraxinus > Fraxinus anomala. The sequence goes on from CAIGRN010069354.1 coordinate 4,464, forward strand.
TTATTCAGTGGTTAAAAACTAATTGTGCAATAATGGTAAAATATGTGTAATAGCAAAGTTTGCACCGTTAGTTAGTTGTTATCAGGATCTTGTGCTTTGACCAAGTTTTATTTGTTCAATTAAAAATTTTGGGCTGCAATTGATTCATTTATTAAAAAGTGAAACAATTCAATAAAAAGCTAACCATATTTATGCATAATGTTAGGTTTTTATGGTGAAATCTTCGTTTGTTCCCCATAAAATGGTTATGGGGTGGTAATTTTCTCTAGTCAATGCACCATAATGTAATTTGAGGTAGTGAAATCTATAACACTACGTTTGGGATGCTGGAGTAGAATCTACTGTATGCTTGCAAGTCCATGGAAGTTTGTTTTCACGCATATATCTTCTTTTCTTCTTTCTATTTTTTCACTGTAGAATAGTTGATGGATATACATTTGCTTGTAAAGGACCCTTAAATAGGAGACTCTCCTTTGTTTTTACCGTGTCCTCTCTCTCTTTTGATTATCATCTTCTTGGAAGACCACTGTGAACCTTCATGGAGCCCCAATTTCTTCTTTTCTTATAGGACTTATTCTTTTTCGTAGTATTTTCTTTTGGAAACACACCAACCAAAAATTGGATGAATTAATTTTGTTAGATCGTTTTATGTTGAGAATATAAATAGGTCATCTCCTTTGTGTTGCATTTGTTGAAGGATAATCATTTTGTCTTTTCTAAAATCAAATCTTCATAGAACTATCAGATAATGTATTACGGTCACCTCACCAAGCTAATGGAAATAGGTATATTATCTTTTTATCAGCCGAGGCGCTCATTCTGATAATTTAAGGTCTCCAAAATCAATTCTTCATAGAACTATCAGATAATGTATTACGGGTCACTTACCAAGTTTATGGAAGTTACATCATCTTTTAACAGCCAATGCGCTCATTCTGTTTGTTCAAGGCATTTAAGAAGACAAGAAATATTATGGTTATGGGAATATTATCTGCATACTGTATGTCTTGATTGAAGTTAAACTTAGCATTTCTGAAAATAAATGCACTGTTCTGGTTGCCAAAGTATGAATTGAAAATTTGAAAGTAATGTTTTCCAGAAAACCTTAAGCTAATTTGAGAACAAAGTGAAGTGCATGTAAGAGATTCAGATGATGAGTGACTTGATACCACATTTGAGTTAGATTGTTTTATAGCTGGTTTAACCAGGAAATCTTACTAATCATTGTTTGTCTTTTAATTGCTATTTTTACTTTTTGTTGTGGTGTGATGGGGATGGGGCTTGAACAATACTTTGTGGAAGTTTGTTTGGGAAAAGGTGCTAAATTTCCAGTGAATAAAAAAATAGTGAAATTTTGAAGATATTTTCAGTTTACTTGCTCCAATTTTACATTTATAATCAAGTTGTAATTGGATGGTGTTTAGTATTCTCAGCTCATTTTGATTTGGTATAATTTGTTATTGACCATTCAATTAAAAACGATAGGAAGCTCGTAGAATTTCAATTTTTTTTTTTCTATGCAGGCAATACTTCCGACTACGTACCTCATGGCTCACGAGCCTGATGATGACAATATTCTAAGAACTCGAACATATGATGTTAGCATTACGTAAGTTAATGTCAACGTAAAACTTATGTCAGTTGTTTAGTTCAAGCTCCACTGCATATCTAATGCTCCCTCCTCTCAGGTATGACAAGTACTATCAAACTCCTCGTGTATGGCTCACTGGATATGATGAGGTTGGTGCCTTTCATTATTTTGTCTGCATATTTCTGTGGATATCACTGTAATGATAAAGTATCTTGATTAGCTCGCACCTTACTGTGAGCAAGTAATCCATTCTGTGACGTGTGAATTTGGATGCAACAATCATTTAATCAAATACTTTGTATCCTTGGCAGTCAAGGATGCTTTTGCAACCAGAACTTGTTCTTGAAGATGTTAGTCAAGACCATGCACGCAAGACTGTGAGATTTGCTTTCCTCCATTGTTAAATTTTATTTTAATTGTTATTTATTCCTTTTACCTGAAGATATCCAACTCTGCTAGACTTTTTAAACTTACCTTCATGTACTTCTACAATGATGTTTTTTAGGTGACAATTGAGGACCATCCGCACTTGCCTGGGAAACATGCTTCTGTCCATCCTTGCCGTCATGGGGCTGTGATGAAGAAAATCATTGATGTTTTGATGTCACGAGGTGTTGAGCCAGAAGTTGACAAGTAATTTTCTTTCTTTATCTACCATGCTAACGAGATTATTGTACTTTTGCCCCCATAAATTAGATGGGCATAACATAGATTGGATCGGATTATTAGAAGACTCTTTTTTGCAACATTTTTCAAAACAAGTGTTTTATAATGGAGGGAATTAAACCATCAAGTGAAACAATCAAATGTCACAAAAAGTCAAAAGAACTTGAGCAATTTTAATCATTGGAATTTTAAGTATCTAATTTATAGCCTTAGTTCTCTTGTTTGGTTTATTTATGATTTTATCTCTGATTCATGAATACTACATTCAAAGTTCCAGCATAGACCATATTGGGAGGGTTTTCATGGTTGAGACCATGTCAATGTTTTGAAGATTTTGTTTTAGGCAACTAAAATATAGAATGATTCTTGTTGAGTTCGGCGTGTCTCTGTGTGTGTCAAACGGGCAGACCAAAAATTTGAGAAGTTGGGGAAGAGAAATGTAAACCAGAAAGTGATTTGTTTTGTCTTTTCAGATAGACCCCGTGGAGTGCTCTGACCAAGTGGGAAATGAAAGAGAGAAAAATCAACACGTGTTAAGTAGGTGAATTCAAATTGGGGGCAAAATCTATTGATCGCCAAAGAACAATGAGCAATAGTATTAATAATAATCATCCTTGTAGAAATGGAATACGCGTGGGACACATTCCAGAATATAAGAATTTAATTTAATTTCGAAATTGAAACAATGCTCGTTTTATTTTGTGTCTATTTACTCGTAATTTTGATGCAGTTACTTCATGATATTAACACTGAGCACCATCTCTCTTTTAGGTACCTCTTCTTATTCTTGAAATTTGTGGCGTCCGTGATTCCAACCATTGAATATGATTACACGATGGACTTCGACATGGGTAGCTCTAGCACCTGATTTCGAGGTAAATTCTATACTATTGTAGTAGTTATCTATTGGCTTCCTATGTTACTCGCTTTCTCATTTCCTGGTAATTTCCTCTACATATATACATCATTCCACTTTGTAATTGATTCTTAGGAAAGGGCATTACCAAATGCATTCTGCTTTCATTTATGCACGGTACGGCATAATGAATAAGCTTAAATTGTCTTATCATATGACGGATGCTGGTTTATGTAAACTTCAATGGCATTTTAGAAGAAATGTGTTCTCCCCAAAAAATGAATCAAATTGTGTTGTTGAACTTTTTTCATTTTATTGCTGTTTAGTTAATTAAATTATTTTTATTTTTTCGCCCAGGCACCTCAATTAATGTCGTTCCGTTGAGTAAGTTTGTTAATCATACTGCTTAGCCATTTGCATTGTTGTAAATAATGAAGTTTTTTGTTTTTATTTTTTGATGATTTTAGCTGTAATTTTTCTCTGGCAGGTGTGAAGCTAAAGCTGTTTCCTGGAGTATTTCTATGTTGTTGCATATTGCTCTGCGGTTCTTATCCTTGTAAATAAAACATTAAAGATAATGGACGTTTAAAATGTCGTTATTTTTATTTCCTAAATTCAGAACTCCGCTGTTTTTTATTTTTATTTTTTCAATTTCTGGCATTTATGCTTTTAAGTTTGCATCTTGTGCATGTTGGACTAAGCGTCAAAAATTTACTTAAAATACATGTGACATGGAGAAAAGTAATGGTCAGTGGTGCTACCTGTGAATATTTGTTATACGTCATCCATTTTGTCAATTTTTTTTTAAATGTTTGTTGATGCAATGACGGATGATGAAAATGTTTAATGAGCTGTGGCTGATCAGAGACGTTTTAAAGTTCAATGATCATTGACAAAAACATCATGCGAAGTATAATTGTTCTTAGTGCAATTAACATTTAGAGCATCTCCATTCGTCATGTGAAGTTATGTGTAAATTAGTATTTTCAAAATTACTTTTGTATTCTGATGGATTTAAATTCAAATTTTGCTTTATGGGAATATCTAAATTCACTTTTTATCTTTTGTGAATATAAAATAAGATGCAGGTTTACATTTTTTGTATTTCATGTGCATCTCTCTATTGAAGAAGTTTTTAGTCACTTTGAAAATTTAAACCCTTGTCGGAGCGTATTTTTAGGAGTAGAATTCATTTTCTTTATCAAATCACGTGGCTTACCATTTTTGCAAGGGAATCAATTTTCGTGTTTTATCGTTTTTGTGAGTTCCATTTACATCCTCATTTTTGGCAAGTGCGGTGAGCATTTTTATATTTCTTTTGGGAAAAAATGGACAGAATAGGTAAAGTGAAAAGAAAATAATAAATTGTACAATAAAATGTGATGAGAAAAAAAAAAAAAAAAAGGGTGATGGCTGACTTTATCATAAATTTTGACTGAGATCCGTTTGCTTATTTTGAAATATCAACATTAATGGGAAAATTGCAGTCGCGGTCCCAAACCTTTCATTTTGTTGCAGATTACACCCAAACCTTTAATTTTTGCGGCCGAAGTCCCAAACCTTTATATGTAATTGCAGCGTCGGTCCCAAACCTTGAATTCCGTCAAAAAAACCGTCAGTCAACGTTATGATCATTGACAAAAACATCATGCGAAGTATAATTGTTCTTAGTGCAATTAACATTTAGAGCATCTCCATTCGTCATGTGAAGTTATGCGTAAATTAGTATTTTCAAAATTACTTTTGTATTCTGGGGGATTTAAATTCAAATTTTGCGGGAATATCTAAATTCACTTTTTATCTTTTGTGAATATAAAATAAGATGCACATCTTTTGTATTTCATGTGCATCTCTCTATTGAAGAAGTTTTTAGTCACTTTGAAAATTTAAACCCTTTTCAGAGCGTATTTTTAGGAGTAGAATTCATTTTCTTTATCAAATCACGTGGCTTACCATTTTTGCAAGGGAATCAATTTTCGTGTTTTATCGTTTTTGTGAGTTTCATTTACATCCTCATTTTTGGCAAGTGCGGTGAGCATTTTTTATTTTTTTGGAAAAAATGGTCAGAATAGGTAAAGTGAAATGAAAATAATAAATTGTACAATTAAATGTGTTGAAAAAAAAAATGAGGTGATGGTTGATTTTGTCATAAATTTTGAGTGAGATCTGTTTGCTTATTTTGAAATATCAACATTAAATTATGTTCTCCTTTGTGAAAAAATCAAAATCATATATTTATTTGTCAAAAATGAAACTCAGGTAAATGAGAAATCGGAGTTTAAAGTGGACCATTAAAATATAATATATGTTGGAGGGAAAATTAAATTTAAGTTTATCTTACCTAGAAAGTTTATGAAAGCAATATCTACTTTATCTATGGCTACACTTTGGAAGTAGGTAATCATATGTAGTATAAATGTTCTCTCCACGTGCGCGCACATGGGGGTGCAAATCACGGACAGAAATAAGTTTCAGACCTTGAACTTGTTTGCGGGCGAGACCTGCGTACATGAATGTCGGACCGAATTGACCAAAAATTGACTCCTTATGATGGTCGTCGGGGTAGAATCTACACTGATTTATCGTTGTATCTTGGGAAACAGACGCTCAAGTTAAATCTCAAGCAACTACGGTGAGGGGACGAATCTGTTTTAAGAAAAATGTGCTCACACAAACCTTGATTTTTAAAGTTCAATTGAATTTTTTACTCTCTACTATTTGGATTATTTGTTCTATTTTATCGTGATTTATATAACTTATTTTGTTTGTTGTAATTAGTAAATTATTTAATCTGGTATATCTTAGCCATTATTCGGTAATTTATTGTTTACACGGTAAACTGTATGTTCGGTATGTTAGTTGCATATACGGTATTTTAGTTGNTGATTTATATAACTTATTTTGTTTGTTGTAATTAGTAAATTATTTAATCTGGTATATCTTAGCCATTATTCGGTAATTTATTGTTTACACGGTAAACTGTATGTTCGGTATGTTAGTTGCATATACGGTATTTTAGTTGCATATACGAAAAGTTATATATTCGGTATGTGTTGTAAATTCGATATTTGTTAAATCGGTATTCGTTCACAAATATTTTTTAAATAAGTGACGATCTGATTTCTTTTACTTAGGAGAAAAATGAGAAGCAAGCGCGAACTCACAATTTAGATATTTTTTATATCACAAGTTCTTTTCTATTAGCGACTGTGTTTGCACGGGACCAACTGTGTTTGCACGTGGCATGTTCTTAAGTTTCACTCGAGCATGACTCACAAGGCTTGCTAATTAAATAATGGAACTGAACATTTTCCCATAACAAATTTTGTCAATTATTT
>CAIGRN010069365.1:0-28697 GCA_903798345.1 Fraxinus anomala
TTTTACATCATATTAAATCTAGTCCTTTTTATTCACAGACTTGCCTATATTAAAAACCTAATAAGCTCCTCCTTTGACATTCTGTGACAAAACTACAAATCTAAAATCAATATAGTAAAAGTACAGACACAAAAATAACTAATACTCCCGACACCAACTGTCTTGTCTGAAATGTGCTTTTCCTTTGTCTAACTTGTTTCCTGAAACAGACAACTCAAATACCTAGTGTAAAAGCACGCAAAACAGTAATATGGATAAACACAATTCAAACAATTAATCATAAGTTATACCAGCTAAATTAAGATGCATATCAATGTATACCAACATACAAAAAAAACATTGATATCACTAAACATCAAAACTTAATCTAGCTAAAACAAAAATATTATTTACCTCCGAATCAAAATTTTTAAGTATATCAAAATGTTAATGTCAAAATAAATAATAATAATAATAATAATAATAATATCAGTCAACCTAATATCTAACTACAATTACTAACTACTACTTCCCCTTTTTGTCACAAATAACAAGGGGCAACTATGCAACACCATCAACATCATCCCTCATCAGAAGCTGCACCGTCATCCCAATGTCGACGAATCCAACATAAACCTAGCTGAAGATAGCCGACTGCCCGCGTAGGGTAGCTAACTCTACAGTATGGGTATCATCAGTGGCTCTCAACTGAGTAATCTCCGCCATCGTACGGGCCTACTGCTCAATCAATACAGACATCTGTCCCATTAGCTCAACCGATGGATCTATGGGAACAGATGCAAGTGGATGAACAGTATCAGTAGGAGAAGGAGCAAAAGTAGAAGATGGTGGAGCAAAAGTATCAGCAGGGATATCAGATGGATCAAAAGAAATGAGGTCATCAATATGATCAACTAGCACAATCTAATCAACTGGCTCAGCTGGCTTAGAAGAAGCATGAGACCTACTCTAAGAAATAGTAGTATGGCCAATCGGTTGGGAAACCCTAATTGGAACCCCCTCTAGGAAACTAACCACAAGCGCGGTCATAAGGCGATAAATCAAATAAGTATAAGGAAGCCCCACCCTAGTTCTCGTAACTCGAAAAGTGCATAAAATCTGATGGCAAATGAATGATGGTAGATCAACAAAGTCGCCATGTAATAAGGGATGCAGAGATCGAGTCTTTTTCCATAGGCAATAAAGAAATATGTGATACAGGTCACAGATTCTTACACACAATACGCAACAAAATCTGGCGATCAGTAGGAAGAGATCCAGTCCGAATCGCAGTAGTCTTCCCTCCCAAGGGATTGTTAAACACATTAGAGCGGACAAACGAGTCCGCCGAGAGGGTGTCAATAGACAAATAAGGAAACAAAGGATGAACAACGTGAAGAATGTGAATAAGACTCGAAATGACATTAGGAGTAATCTTAACAGTCTTACCCCTAAGAAACACCTTAAAAGTAGATCTGCTAACATCGTGAATGTTAGTACTTCTGAATTAGTAGACTAGGTGGATGTGCTAAATCAACAAGTAAAGGTTCCCAACCTCTAGAAGTGAAAATGACAGCGAGGTCAGGGGAAAGATTAGATAGGATAACCTCTCGCTCCACTAACACGGGACGTAACAAAAACTAGGCCCTGAATACCTCCTGAGTAGTGGTGGATATGAACTATGATCGACTGGAGGATGTGGACGCACTAGATGTTTGTGTAGTCATTCATACTAGCTTAGGCGGCATATGGAAAGTATACCAGACACACACGTCAAATAATGTAACAGATGATACTACTGAATGAAATGCAATAATGTACGTGAAATGAAAACCAAAACGACACTAACCCAACAAAAACTAGACAAACAAATCATATGTATGTAAACCAATGTAAAACAACACTAGAGAACTAACTACAGATGAAACTGTACAATGCATGGACGGAGATGACATGGCACCATGACACCAAGACACAGTGCCTGAGCATCGTGACGTGGTGCCTCGACATCGTGACGCGATGTCTTGACAGCGTGACGCAATGCCTTGACGTGTGTCATGATGTCGTGTCGTGATGACGTGACATCACATCGTGGCGTCAACATGAAAATCAATATAACATTCACCAAAATGATACTCTAACGACCACAATATGTTCAAGAGGTGAAATGTGCAATGTCCATGAAAGAAGACACGAAAATGCAACAAGACAAGACATTAAAGAGATGTGTCAAACACTTGACATGTGGCAAGAATGCCCAAGCAAACAACCGAGGAAAAAACCACCATACATAACACCCAAGCAATCTAACCTAGTAATGTGATGCCAAACTTCAACAAAAACAAAGCTTCAAACAAAAAAACCGCCAAAAAATGCGAAACATTGAAGAAATAAGGGTTTCTGTCTTTTACCTTGAAAATATGTGAAGAATTGATGAAATGTGGGAAAATCAACCAAATATTGGATGTTAGAAGTTCAATTCAAGATTGAATGCAAGAATTTGATATGGGTGTGAAAATTGGAGAAGAGAAATCGAGAAATGAATGATGAAAATGAATAACAAAACTGAAAAAAAGGTTAAAATTCAAAAAGGCGGGATGTCGCTCGAGCGAGAGGTAAACGATAAGTGAGCGAGACAGCCTCTACTTTTATCGCTCGAGCAACGCTCAGCAATAAGCTGACGAATTTTTTTGACACAAATAGCATTGAATTTTTGAAATTTTCGAAAAGTAGACCCTCTTTTTTTTTTTAATTGAGCCTCCGACATATAGATGAACTCAAAGATGCATCTGTTCACAAGTATTGCATTATTCATAAAAAAAAAAATTCCCATATACTCAAATCAAGTTCAAATGGATTAAAGTGTATAAGTGACTCAGTGTGATAAGTGCTACTATTTTCTCGTGACATGATTCCAAACCTTAAATTTGTGAGAAAGGACATGCGAACATCACTGTTAAATAAGTATTTTTCCTTACTAACGAAAGTCAAATCCATAAGATTATTAGGACCTTAAACTAAAGCTCATTTTCACGTATATTGTTCTTTTCTCTCCATATTTTTTTCATATCATTTTTCTCGATAATTACATTTTATGTGAAGACTATTCTTCATTAAGCGACTAAGATGACCCATTTAACGAGTGTTGGGTCGATGACTCCAAATCAATTGACCATAGGGTATCGAGTTATGAGAAACCCCTCGAACTTAATTACTTGAGTCATATAGACTTCGAAAAAGAGTATAAGATGATATACATTTTAGTTTATTTTTCAGGGGACTATACTAGAGCTTAGATTAACTAAGATAAGGTTAATTCATATTCAAGATCACCTTACAAATAGGTGGCTGTCATCCCAAATCTCTCACATGCGATTCAGATTCACTCACAAGACCATAGTGTGTATTGTGTGGATGATACATGAAAATATCTATACTCAGTACTCCACATTAAACCTAACCAAGTAATGGAAGCTACATTACAGATCAGATGAATGCATACTCGGTCACAAACACAACATTTAAGAACATCATGAAATGTCCAGTAGCATAAATTTTTTTGTTATTATTATTATTTTTTAAATCAAGAACCTTAAAAAACAAAACAAAATAAAAAATAAAAATAAATGAGATGCATGCAAGAATGAATGGACTCAATGAACTGCACATGCATGCACTTAAGTACTTAATCAAAGGTACATAGATGTTTTTACCTTTAAGAGCATGATCAATCTCATGAGCTCTCAGGTCACTCTTTTTAACCCAAACTTTCTTAGAAGCAAAAGTTATCCTAGTTAACGAGCAATCATCTCAGTTAAGTGACTAACTTGATTGGCGAGGAAGTTAACATTGTTCGAGATATCCTAAATTCTACTTCTAGTATCAAGTTTATAACACCTAGGTCTTATGTATCCCAGTCACCACAATTGTGACAAATGAGAATAAACCTAGGTTCAAAACTACGTGACGGTTGTCGTTGATTTATAGGACGATTGGTCCTACGTTTTCTAGTAGGCCTCGATCCTTAAACATTCTTGCCATTAAGTTTAGGATTAGCAGTATTCCTAACTTTGTTGGTGGCTCGGACAAACATGGTCTTGGATGTACTAGCAGTAGTATTACCATTTTGAACATATTCTAGACCGTGCATATTTTCAATATACTTGTTCATCCCTAATAATTATTGAATTTCTAAGTATCACTCATGAAGGAATGAAGTTAAGTATTAAATTTTTCTAGGTCACTTGTCAAGGATTTAACTTTAGGTTCTAAGTTCTTATTAACAAGTTTCAACTCAATCAGATTTTTGGTAGAGTCCTGAAGGTCGGCTATGAGTATATCTCTCTCTTTTAAGTTCATTAACTTTTTTTAGTACGACTTTATTGACCTTCTTAATTTTAAGACTCTTTTCAAATAGTTGTTGATAAGACTCATGAATATCGGTCTCATCCTCATAGTCTTTCTCAGAGTCCTCACTATGTTCATCATTTTCCACCTTTTCACTTTTCTTATCAGATTCAATCTTAGTTATAGAAGTGAAATGCATAAAGTTTTGTTCATCCTCACCGTCAGAGATATCACTCTGAACACTCGAATCTAATTCGTCATCAGTCAGAGTCACTCTAATGCCTTACCCTTTCTTTTATTCAAACTCTTCTTAAAGTTAAGACATTCATTCTTATAGTGATCGAAACCCTGACACTCATGTCATCTAACTGACTGGATTTTCTTACTAGAAGTCTTAAGATTATTCTTGTCACGCTTATCTTTCGAAAATCTACTTGGGACATCATTTTTCTTTTCTTGAGATTTTCTCATATTCCTCTATCGCTTTTTGAAATTTCTTAACGAAATAAGCTATTTTGTTGTTCCTAAGGGTCTCAGCGTCAGTAGACTCACTCTCGTATTCCCTAATGGTGTTCATGGTTATGGATTTAACCTTCTTGGGTTGAATTATGGTGAGTTCGTAGGTTTGAATCGATCCTACAAGTTCCTCTATCTTAACAGTATCTAAATCCTTACTTTCTTCAATAGCTGTAATCTTAGATCTAAACCTCTCAGATAAGGATCTAAGGACTTTTCGATCGGGGATCTTCTCACCTAGGTTGAAGCTAGAATTTACTATGTCATTAAATTTCGCATGGAATTTATCGAACGATTCAAAGTCTTTCATTCTAATTTCTTCAAACCTAGAGATTAACATCTGCAGTTTAGAGTTCTTAACAATTTTGGTTCTCTCGTGTGTGCTCTTTAAAATATCCCAAACTTCTTTATCAATTTCACACGTCGACACTCTCTTAAGCTCTTCTGCAGACACAGCCATAAACAGGGCATGAAGCAGTTTACTATTCCAGTAGCATTCATCTAAGTTCGTTCTTGTCCATTTAGCAATAGGAGTGGGGATTACTTCATTATTAGCCGTAGAACTAGGTGCAGCCCAACCATTCACAATACTAAGCCAGATACGCTCATCTAAGGATTTAAGAAATGCTCTCATTCGAACCTTTCAGTATGCATAGTTGATTCCATAAAAATGGAAGTACGGATAGTAAGTGACTCATCTAGATTAATTTATAGGTCAAGAATCGAAATGTACCTTTGATACCAATTGAAATTACGAGGTTCGACCCAAATTACACCGAGAGGGGGTAAACATGTGATTATGCGGAATTAAAATTAACAATTAATAAGCAACAAGTCACTTTTAATTGTCTCTAGATGGTTAATCAATCAATTCAATTTCCTTATGTTGAACTACCGCAATTATATGAAAACAGTAAATAACATATAGAATGATTACGGAGAAACTCCAACTGGATAAAAACTCCAGACACTTTACCAGTAAAAAATTCACTATAAATGAATTTAAACTTACAATCGGTGGACACGACTACCACTAGTACTTTCTGACTTCCTGACTGCAAATCCCACAACCCTCCTGAATAGCGTGCCCATGCACCAACTCTCAGCTGCAATTTTCAAAACCCTCCTGGATTGTGTGCCCTACACTAACTCCCGACTTTCTGAATTCGTCTATCTTTTGTAGATCAACGAAAAATTCCGCATTTTCCAACAACAACTAGAACTTCGGTCACCCTTCCTTGATTTTCAAAACTTTGACAAATGTTTAGGAAGTAAGCAGTTTGGTATTTGGATTAAGTGAGTTTAATGTTTTCACCGTCAAGAACAAATCGAACAACGAAGGTTGAAAGTTATGGACGAATTTGATGAAGTAAATATGAAGCAATATGTGTTCTCTTCATGTTCAACCTTGGAAAAAATCGTTCAGAGACGTGCAGGTATTTATACTGTAAGTTTAGAGTTGAATAGACCAGATAAAAAAATTTAAAAACGCGAATTAAAATTTTCCAGATGATACTATCGCTCGAGCGAGAGTTTTGAGACATGCAAGTGATAAGTTGTCGTTCGAACGAGGACATGGTGACAAGCGAGTGACGATATTTCTTTTTTCTGCCAGGGCGACAGTTTAGCGAAATTGCGGCGCCGTTTTTACTTTCTTTTCATCATTGAACCATAGACCTAATACAACTCAATTTATAATATTTGCTACTTACTTCTTGACTTTTACAGCATGTTAAATCTAGTCATTTTTGTAAACGGACTTGCCAATTACATTAAAAACCTAACAAAAAAGAAAGATTAATTGTCCAAAAGCTTCCTTCGCGTGAGACTGATTGCCAACAACATGCTTCATTTACTCTTGCTACTTAAGAAGCATGTTCCGAGTATTGTGATATACACGCATAAACTAGCACGGAAGAATCTAAAATTTCAGTTATATAAGAATGAATGTACAGTCCCACCTACCAATTTAACCAATTATAATAGAAAATTGGTGCATTAGATAAAGCTAATTGAAATTTAAAAAATTTCATAAAAGAAAACAAATAATTGATAGTAATAAAAAAGTTACTATTATTTGAACAGGCTGGTTAATTGCTGCCTCATAATATTATAGATAATTGATATTAACTTTTTAAGATTTTTTGGTGAGAGAGTTGATTATTATTGTTGACTTCCATAATAGCAAAAGAGCTAGCATCATTTGAAAAGAAAATTATCATTTGGATATCCTTTCTAGCTTGTATGATTTTTCTTGGGTAATAATTTGTCAAAACGGAGCTCGAAATTAATATGAAAACAAAAATTGTGCATCTCTAGAACCTTGTAAAGTCATTGTTTATAAATTTTCAACGATTGTTAAAATCTAATAAATGTACGGTATCATAGTCGAGAAATAAAGTATGGATCCAACGAGGGCTAAGTACTTATACTTTTCAATTAATGCCAACTTATATAATAGCAAAATTAGTTGAGAAGGAGTTTTATATTAGCAATCTAATATTTATACCAAATTAACAAATTTAACTAATTAAGGTGGAAACATTTATTGGAACTAAATAATTAATGAATACTAGAATCACGAATCCTCTGCTTTCATTGTTTTAATATTAATCTACAATTTAGATACATATTTGGATATGAAGATCAATGTTCCTATGTGTTTATATTCTCTCCCTAGTAGAACATAACATATCCTCACATGTGACTTTCATATATGTCTATGACACATTCGAACATGCAAAAATAAACTAAATCACAAGAATATCAAAAAGATCATGCAAAACATGATAGTGGTAAATTCCCTATCGAATTTTACAATGATTGTTACTACGTACCACCAAATTCATATTACTTCTCTCAAATATCAATAGAAATCATATGACAATTCAACTAATGATCAATTAATTGAAAATGATTAAGTACTTAACAATCATTCACAACCAAAAATGTGCTTGAATGTCAAAATATGAAATTAAATATTAAAATTTAAAAAGTATGGCAACGTTGTCCTAACATCTATGCAACTAGAAATTTTGAAGCTCTTGTCAATAGCACCTTGATCAAAACCCCCATTTGATTCTTCTTCTTCAATCCAAGAAATAGATATGTGAAGGGAGGTTTGAATGTATTTTGTAACAAGCTTCTATAAAATTTTAAATGGATATGGAATTAAAAAAGCTTCCTTCTTTGGCTTCCTTCTTTGGCTCTCTTCTAATTAAGAAAAAAAAATGAATTTTCTAACCTAAGGAGCCTTTATTGGCTTGAATAATATGTATATAATGAACTTCATAAGTCTCCTTCAATTGTTGGACTAAGTATATATTTATAGAGCCAAAAATTATATTAAAATCCGTGCCCCAATTCATTTCCAATCAATATAGAAAACAAAATAATTTATATCTCGACTAACCATACTATCCCTAGGGACAAATCAGTGCAATCGCATGATTATAAGCGAAAACACTGTGATCCAAATTTACTCCTTGCTATAGCATGGTATAAACCCATTCAATCGCAATCCATCACCCTCTATCAAATTCATTCAAGTTGGTCCTGATTTTTGCTCCTTTGTTCCGTTTAGTCCTCTCTTTTTTTCACTCTTAGTTCGTTATAAATTGGTTCTCAACATTCTTCGGTAATTTATAATCATTCTGATGCATGTTTAGAAAGTTTATAATTAAGTCTCTAAACTTTATAAATGTAGAATTGAGTTCTCGAAACTTATGAATCACTGCCTATTGTTCTCGTATCTTCCAATCGATCAATTACAATCAGATCGATCATCAATTTCACCGAATCACTCTATTAAAGCTTCAAAAACATTTTTTTCATGCCAATTGCATTCAAATTAGGAATTTACCTACAATTGACGTATTTACACTTATATTAGGTAGAAACCGCTCAATTAATCATAAAGAAACAAGTAAAAAAGTTTTAAATAAGTGTTAATATAAACTTGTCATAATTCTCTGCCAACTTATGTGGTTCTTATCTAACAGGATAATTCAGAATGATGAGAAAGGAGGACTAGAGAAAAACACTGTCAATGACAAATAGTCTAAAAAATTTAGTCTACTCCCTCATTGCATGTGGTCTAAACCCCTACAAGTGAGTAAAAAAGCAAATAAAATTACAAACTCATTATAAATTAGGTTTGGACCCCTACAATTAAGTACAAAAGAAAATAAATGTCAAGACTTTTACTTCCTTAATTTGTTTCATACTCATTAAAGTTCAAATTGATTGAGTATTTTGCTGACACCAAAAAATGAATCAACGGATATCGAGCCCACTCTTGCCACGTCAAGTACGATTTCGACGCGCTTTAACCGAAATAACGGCAGTAGTCGGTTGGGAATGAGTGCGGGAGGCACTTTTTGACAATAGACGAAAGCGTTCGGACTCCAGCAAGTAGAACAAGAGGCAATCGCGCTAAAAACGATCGCCGGATAGAAACCAAATTAATCTATGTAGTAATAAAGAGGAATATGTAGAAGGATAAACGAAATGTTAATGTATTTTCCTCTCGAGTTAAAGTGTATTCTTTGAAAATATGATTGTCTATTTTCCAATCCATCATCCAACACTCTTTAAGTTACAAGAAGACCTTATTTATATAATATTGGCCGATGTGGTGTCCGTTGGAACAGAACCACGTGGCCTCATCTCCTTAATTGGGACATCAAATCACTGTCTATTCATACAATTAATGCATTGATAAGGGGTCAGCCGTCCTATACAATAGACTGACACACTTACAACTTTATTATAAGCGTTACATCAATCATTTCAGAGAGATCTTCAAATCTTTCATAAAGAACAGTGTCGGCTTCATGAGCCTCGGACCAGTTGAGAGCCTCAGATGAATTTTTGAGGTGGTTCTCTAAGTGAGGAGCTTCAGCTCCTTTCTTTAGGCAGCTTCATCTTTGAGATAGTGTCTCAACAAGCACTTCGACTTGTGGAGCAAGGATCGACTTTGGTTTTTGAGGTTCGCTTCGTATTTTGACCTCAGTCTTTATTTGACTTTCTGCCTACATTGCTTACCACGTGGCTCTTATTCTTCAAGCCTTTGAGGTGAGAAGTAACAATAGTCCCCCAAGTCTAGGCATGATTATTGATGTAATGCATGGATTTGAAATAAAAATAAAGATAAAAATAAAAATAAATTTCATAGGGGTGGTGGTTTTTTACCATACTACAATGAGGTCTTCATGATAATGCTTATTCCTTTATTTAAGGAATGAGATCTTCGTGATAATGCATCTTCCTTTATTGAAGAAAAGATGACTTCATGATAATGCATCTTCCTTTATTTAATGAATAAGGTCTTCATGATAATGCCTCTTCCTTTCTTTAAGGAATAAGGTTTTCATGATAATGACTTTTCCTTTTTTTAAGGAATGGGGTCTTCATAATAATGCATCTTCCTTCATTTTAGGAATGAGACCTTTTTGATAATGCATCTAGAATGGGGTCTTCATAATAATGCATCTTCCTTCATTTAAGGAATTAGGTCTTCATAATAATGCATCTTCCTTCATTTAAGGAATGGAGTCTTCATAATAATGGATCTTCCTTCATTTAAGGAATGTGGTTTTCATAAAAATGCCTCTTCCTTCATTTAAGGAATGTGGTCTTCATAATAATGCATATTCCTTCATTTAAGGAATGAGGCCTTTTTGATAATGCCTCTTCCTTCATTTAATGAATGGGGTCTTCATAATAATGCATCTTCCTTCATTTAAGGAATGAGACCTTTTTGATAATGCATCTTCCTTCATTTAAGGAATGATGTCTTTTTGATAATGCCTCTTCCTTCATTTAAGGAATGATGTCTTCATAATAATGCCTCTTCATTCATTCAAGGATGAGGCCATTGCATACTGAAGTGCTGAAACATAGGCAAGGATGAGGCCCTTGCATGTTGAAGTGCTGAAGCATAGGCAAGGATGATGCCCTTGCATGCTGAAGTGCTGAAGTATAGGCAAGGATAAGGCCCTCACGCTGAAGTGTTGAAACATGGGCAATGATGAGGTCTTCATGCTGAATTGCTGAAGCATAGGCAAGGATGAGGCCCTCAAGCTGAAGTGATGAAGTATGGGTAAGGATGAGGCATTCATGCTGAATTGGTGAAGCATAGGCAAGGATGAGGCCCTCATGTTGAAGTGATGAAGCATGGGCAAGGAAGAGATCTTCATGCTGAATTGCTGAAGTATAGGCAAGGATAAGGCCCTTACATGCTGAATTATAGACAAGGATGAGGCCGTCAAGCTGAAGTGCTGAAGCATGGGCAAGGATGAGGCCTTCATGCTAAATTGCTGAAGCATAAGCAAGGAAGAGGCCTTCATACTGAATTGCTGAAGCATAGGCAAGTGTATTCTTTGAATATATGATTGTCTATTTTCCAAACCATCATCCAACCCCCTTTAAGTTACAAGAAGACCTTATTTATACTATATTGGCCCACATGGTGTCCGTTGGATCAGAACCACGTGACATCATCTCCTTAATTAGGGCATCACATCATTGTCTATTCATACAATTAATGCATTAATAAGGGGTCAGCCTCCCTATACAATATGCTGACACACTGACAACTTTATTTTAAGCGTTACATCAATCATTTCAGAGAGATCTTCAAATCTTTCATAAGGAACATCATCAGCTTCATGAGTCTCAGACCAGTTGAGAGCCTCGGATGAATATTTGAGGTGGTTATCTAAGTGGGGAGCTTCAGCTTCTTTCCTTTAGACAGTTTCGTCTTTGAGATAGTGTCTCAACAAGCACTTCGATTTGTAGAGCAAGGACTTTGATTTTGAGGTCCGATTCAGCAAGCACTTTGGCTTGTAGAGCAATGACTTCAATTTTTGAGGTCTGCTTCATACTTTGACCTCAGTCTTTGTTTGACTTCCTGTCTACGTGGCTTACCACGTGGCTCTTGCTCTTCGAGCCTTTAAGGCGTGAAGTAACATATTTTGAAACAATTAAACAGTAAAATATTGATAATTCAACTGTACGGCCCATTTGGAACAAAGTTTGATTTTACATTGGTCCCCATCATTTATAAAATACATGTTTTCTCCTCTCATTTTTAACTACACATTATTCAATAAAATAATATTACATGCAAATCAAAAAAATTCTTTACTTTTAACTACACATTCTCCATCAAAGCACTATTCCAAAATACATTTTTGTCAAAAAAAAAGGGGGGGCTCAAACATGCAATTACACTGACGATGAAAATAAAAACCTAAAGAAAGTATGGATTTACAACTATTCGGACAGAGAACTCTTATCTTTTGTTCACTTCCTCACCAACCACCTATAGAATCCATCTCTCCTTCTATATATATATATAAAAGAATTACGTCCTCTATAAATAAGAAATATATAAACATATATGTACACACGTATTTTTCCCTCTTATCAATGACATATATATTACATCCTCTATAAATAAGAAATATATAAACATATATGTACACACATATTTTTCCCTCTTATCAATGACAAGGTCGTGACTCGTCTTCATGTAAAGGCAAGACTTGAGTACGTATTGCAAATTGTGTTTATGGAAAGTTTAATGTATTAATATATAATTGTCAAATCATTACTAGTAAAACTTATCGTTAAAATAGGTTTATAAGAGGAGGTTGTCCAAAATACTTATAAATCTACAAGGCATAAATACGATTAGATTGTTACGTTTTTGTTAATATTTAGGGTTCCATCTTAAAAGGTCAACCTTATTAAGAGGAGTAACCCAAACTCTTATAAATTGATCTATGTTTTCATCCTTATCTGATGTGAAATTTTAGCCCTTAACATGCTCCCGTAAGATGGTAGCTCGTTTGAGCACATCAATCTTAAAATTTGTGTGCTCAATTTTTTTTAGTCTTAATCGGATCGATTTGCTCGTTGGAGTTAAATGGACTCTAATATCATATTAAAATTCTGTGTTCTATCTTAAAAGGTCAACCTCAATAAGAGGAATAATCCAAACCCTTTATAAATTGATCTATATTTTCATCTTTATTCGATGTAAGATTGTATCCCTTAACATCAACTTCACACAGAATTCTATCAACTTCACACACAGCTGAAGAAAATTGAGAATTATCTTGTTAATCACGAAATTAATTATTTATAGAACAAATCAAGAAAATGACTCACAAATAGTAAAGAAAAAAATTCAAATAAAAACAAATGAATAAGATGAGTAATCTATATCAAGAATCGATTTAAATGATCTGTAGATGAAAAGAACGGAAGGAAAATGGGGTATGTCGTGTACTTGAGATGAATACTAAATAAAGAAAATGGATAATGTTATCATCCGACCTCCGAGGTCGCTATTTACAGCTTGTTATATGCATTAAGCATATTCTAATGTGAGCTCGGATGTATGAGATCAGTTTGGACTACGCTATTAAGGGTGTGTTTGATCCATATTATTTTGAAAGAATGTATTTTGAAATAGTAGATTGATGAAAAATGCGTGGTTGAAAAAGAAGGAAAAGTTATTGATGTAATGAAAAATATTATTTTATTGAAGAATGTGTGGTTGAAAATAAGTAGAAGAATGATAATGAAAATTTTAATGTGTCAAATAGGGGCTAATTGAGGTTTGGGGGGGACATAATGATTAAAGATTTTTTACACATTATGCACTAGTCAACCGACAAATAACATATGAAAGGTCTTACATCAACGCCCACATATTCTACCAATTAGTTGCCTTAGCTTCATCCCCTAAATAGTTCATTAATTGTTGGGGACCAAATGTAAGGTTAGTTTATGATGACCTGACAAGCCGAGCTAATTGGCCAATCCAAACATGCTAATAATATACTTTCTCAGCTCGGTACTTTAGTTGATTAGACAGGGAAATGGAGGATGCATTTAAGTCTTTTCCTACAAAAGGAAGGAAGAGAGCCTTGAGTAGCAAGAGAGAGGATTCTAAACACTTCATATTTAAAATATCTCTTTTGACAAGAAAGAAAGGGAAACATTTGTGATTAACTCTTGTAATTTGCAAATTACTATTAATCAAGTTCTTATTTACATCTTAAGTCGGCTTGAATTTCGTTCATACAATTTTCAATGTCAACAGTTTGGCGCTAGAAGGAAAGCCCCTAGCTTGTAAAAGCAGCCGTATCTCTCCATAAAGTCCACGAAGAAATATCACCATGGATAATTTTTCAGCGTCTGGAAATCCATCTCACACTCGTCCTGAACAAACCAGCAATCTACGAAATGCTGGAAGAGGACGAGGTCAAAATGAAGTTACTGACCTTCAAATGACCATGATGAGGGAAACCATCAAAAAATTGACAAATGTAGTCAACAGGTTGGAACGAAAGAAAATTGATGTTCCACCGCAAGACACCGATGTAGAATCTCCACACATGAAAAGAACCAAAAGACCTCCTACCAGAAAGACTCTCCAGTTCTCGGGAGAAGAATCCACTAAAGTCGAACTAAAGAGATCACGAGCTCTCCCATACCAGCAAAACCTGCTGCTAGGAAAGCTAGTAGCGTATTTGATAGATTGGGCTCTCAGCATTCCCTAAAACCTTTGAGTGAACATGTCGAGCCCCACGTTAAATGATTATTGGAACAACCAGAGCCTGAAATAAGCGCCATGAGAAAATGCATTGTTGATTTGGAAGCTAAGGACAAATGAAGCATGAAGGAATATCTCACTATACGTCATTCTCTCTTTACTAAAGTTATCATTGCTGAACCCTTGCCTTAAAAACTCAAGATGCCACAATTGACCAAGTATGGAGGAGAAAGATATTCTTTTAGCCATTTAGACAAGTACACTTCTTAGATGAAACTACAAGGAGCAGGGGATGCCATAATGTCTCGCGCTTTTCCGTTGACCTTGGGAGATAAAGCCCAAAGATGATTTAGAAGGCTACATCAAAGATCTATAAAAATTTGGAACGACCTCGCCACAGCATTCCTAGCCTAGTTCATGAGCTCTAAAGCAATAACTATGCTTAAGGAGCGCTTGGTAAGCATCAAGCAAGGAAAGACCGAATCACTTAAAAGTTATCTCAACAGATTCAATAAACAGTCCATGGAGGTTGAGAAGATATCTGATAATGCTGTACTTATGGCAGTCCTTTTCGGGCTAAGGCATAGAACGAGGTTCTGGTGGTCTGTACATGAGGATGGACCTCGAACGTACCATGAGTTCCCGAATCGAGCTAAGAAACATATAAGTGCCAAGGAAGCCACATCAGACTAGGATGAATCCAAAGTAAACCGACACCCTTCACACTAAGCAAAGGAGAAAAAAGTGGATAAAGATTTTAGTCAAGAAAAGAGAAAAGACATGAGGGATCGAGGTCGTCTCCCTGACAGATTTCATGATTATCATCCACTAAATGCCACCCTGGAAGAATTTTTCTCACAAGCAGAAGAAAATGAAACGTTCCGTAGACCCCCACCTCAGAAAGAGGAGTTAACAGGAAAGAATCTAGGGAGGTACTGTCGATACCACAGGACTACAAGACACAACACTGACAACTGTAGAAATCTAAAGGAAGAAGTAGAATCTTTAATTCGATGAGGTCAACTGCGAGAATTTGTGGCTAAACCTAGAGAGATGAACCGAGCAGCAATCAACAACCTAGTCAACAAGGAATAACTCAGCGAGTTCAGCCAGGTTCTCAATCTCGGGATCCTTTATCTCGAGCCGAGATCCGAACTCTAATAAGTGGCAATCAATGCCTCGAAGGGTCCAAAAGTGTAAGGTGTAGACAAACACGCGATGCCCGCATTTGGCAAAATTATAATGTGCTGTTACCAGAGTCTAAAACTAGCGTAATTCCATACTCATGATGGTTTGGATTTTCGAAAGAAGATTCATATGGGATTTTACGAGACCAAAGTGATGCATTGGTGATAACTATGGTTGTTGCAGGGGTACAAGTACATCAGACTCTGGTGGATAATGGTAGTTTGGTCAATGTGTTGTACTCCAGAACTTTAGAACAAAAATGGGAATTCAAGAGCGCTACATCTAGCCATATTCCAGGAGATTGCAAAGGTTCTCTGATGATCCTATTGAAGCCCAAGGACAAATTGTTTTGAGTGTGGAATTAGGCAAACTCCCTTGCTAGAGAAGAATCTTAGTAGATTTTATTGTTGTTGATCTTCCTTCCAACTATAATGTCATATTAGGTAGACCCATACTGCATGAGTTACAGGCTGCCACCTCGATTTATCATTATTGCGTGAAGTTCTCTATTCTAAATGGAATTGGTATAGTACGCGGGAATCAAGTCGAGGCAAGGGCTTGGAACATTAATTTGCCCAGCCCCCAGATTCAAATGTTGAAAGGACAACAAAATGGATGAACGGGGGAGACTAGGTTAAAAAGACATATTGTTGTCGAACTCACTGAGATCGACATAATTGAGAAACACCGCAGAAGCGCGATGGATGATCAACTTTCATTTGAAGGAAAGGACGTGGATCCATATCCATATCCCTATCCTGGAATCATGGTAATCTCAATACCCATAGCTGGAGTTATCATTCCCAAAGTTCTCGTTGATACAGAAATTTCTCTCAACATACTTTATGTTAACACACTGAAGTGGATGGGAATTCCATTGAATTTTCTACAACCATATCCGAATGTGGTTTTAGGACTCAATGGGTCCCTCGCCAAAGCAAAAGTGTTGATCAAGCTCTCTGTTAAGGTCGGTGAAGTTCTATGCCGAACTAAATTGAATGCAGAGTTTGTAGTGTTAAATTCCAATTTCTCCTGTAACACCATTATGGGACAACCTCTGTTATTTAATCTTAGAGCAATTGTATCAATGTACAACTACTCTCTCAAATTTCCCACGCCTCATGGTGTAGGGTAATTTAAGCGAAACAGAGACATTGCTGAGAAATGTCGGATAAAGATTTGTTCAACAAGGAAGGATACATATGTTCCCCCAGAAGTTCATATCGTATATCTGATGGAATCTGATCTCAGCTTATTAGACCCAAGTGTAAGAGTAAAAAGGGGAGAGCCTGTGGAGAAACCAGATAAAATGGAGGTCGGATCGGCGATCCACCAAAAGAACTCAGGATAGGCCATGAACTACAATCACTCCTCCGAGGTCAGATCGTCGAGTTCCTTCAACAGAACCTCGATGTCTTCGCTTGGAACCATTCGGACATGAAATAGATTTATCAAGGAATCATTTGCTACAGGTTGGGTACCGACCCAATGGTGCGGCCTAGATAGCAACGACGTCGACCTCTGAATTCAGAAAGGTTCGAGGTCCTAAACAAAGAGGTATAGAAGTTACTTTTATCCGCGAAGCAAAATATCCAAAATGGGTTGCTAACCCAGTTCTTGTGAAGAAGAACAATGGAGATTGGAGAATGTGTATAGATTTCACCTATCTGAATAAAGCATGTCCTAAGGATAGCTTTCCACTACCAAGGATAGATCAAATGGTAGTTGCAACAGCAGGACACGAGTTGGTTAGTTTCATGGATGCATACTCAGGGTATAATCAAATTTCCATGTATGAATCGGACCAAGAACACATTGCTTTCATCACTGGCCGAGGCTTATATTGCTACAAAATGATGCCTTTTGGTCTCAAAAATGTTGGAGCCACCTACCAACGGCATGTCCTAAGGACAGCTTTCCACTACCAAGGATAGATCAAATGGTAGATGCAACAGCAGGACACGAGTTGCTTAGTTTTATGGATGCATACTCAGGGTAAAATCAAATTTCCATGTATGAATCGGACTAAGAACACACTGCTTTCATCACTGACCGAGGCTTATATTGCTACAAAATGATGCATTTTGGCCTCAAAAATGCTGGAGCCACCTACCAACGTCTGGTCAATAATATGTTTGCCAAGCACAATGGTAAAACTATGGAAGTATATGTTGATGACATGTTAGTAAAGAGTGCGGATGCCAGGAATCATCGACAACATCTTGATGAAATGTTTGGAATCCTGAAAAAGTACGGGATGANGTAAAACTATGGAAGTATATGTTGATGACATGTTAGTAAAGAGTGCGGATGCCAGGAATCATCGACAACATCTTGATGAAATGTTTGGAATCCTGAAAAAGTACGGGATGAAGCTAAATCCGTACAAATGTGCTTTTGGTGAGAGCTCAGGAAAATTCCTACGTTATCTAGTGAATCGCAGTGGAATCGAAGCAAACCCCGGAGAAGATACAGGACATCATTGAAATGCATCTCCCAACAAAGCCTAAGAAGGTTTAAAGTTTGACTGAGCGAGTAGCCGTCCTCAGTCGTTTCATGTCAAAGTCGACCAATAAGTGCAAACCCATCTTCGATGTCTTACGAGGAAGAAAGAAGTTTGAATGGACTCTCGAATGCCAATTTACCTTTGATGAGTTAAAATAACAACTAGCGCAGCGGCCGGTGCTATCAAAACCAAAAGTAGGAGAAATGCTGATTCTGTATCTAGCAATGTATCTAGCATTGTTAGAATATGCTACTAGTGTTGTTCTGGCTAGGAAGGAGGAAGGAATACAATATCCTATCTATTATGTAAGCAAAGCTCTTCATGAAGCCGAACTCCGTTATTCTCCCTTAGAGAAACTGGCTTATGATGTGGTTATGGCAGCGAGGAAGTTGATGCCTTACTTTTTGGAACACCCAATTGAGATCTTAACTAATTACCCGTTAAGGTAGGTTTTACAAAAGCTTGATAAAAGGCCTTTGTGGAGTTCAATTTTGATCCAATAGAAGAACTCTCTCACGACACTCCATTGGAACTTTTCGTTGATGGATCCTCTACTGAAGATCGGTCGGGGGCTGGAGTTGTTCTGATCAGTTCGAATAGACAGCTATTCTACGAAGCATTATTATTTAACTTCAAAGCCTCGAATAATGAAGTTGAATACGAAGCACTCATAGCAGGGGTGAGAATGGCGAAAGACATGAGAGTTATTTATTTGATAGTTTACAACGATTCAAAATTGGTGGTTAATCAAGTCAACGAAACTTACCAAGCCAAGGAAAAATGGATGAATAGCTACCTTCAGGTTGTTAAGCAAGAGTTCAACATTTTCCAAAGTGTGCTGGTCGAACGAATTCTCTGAACTCAAAATGGTCATGCTTATGCCTTAGCTAGGTTGGCGACAAATGAAGGGATAGAGGAGTTTGACAACATTCCTATAGGATGGATTTCTCATCTAGCCATTGATAGATTGGAAATAGTTTCTATGACAATTGATCCCAAGCCTACATAGATGTATAGAATCACTTCTTACCTAAGAACAGGGTCATGTCTAGAAGATCCCATTGAGGCGAGAAAGCTTCGGATTAGATCGACAAGATATTGATTGATAATATTCTCTACAAACGAGGATATTCCGTGCCTTTGTTGAGATGCTTGAACGAAGATGAGACACTTTATGCTTTGCAAGAGATACACAAAGGAGTGTGCGGGAATCATAACGGTAGGCAATCGTTGGTTCATAAAATAGTACAACAAGGCTACTTTTGGCCCACCATGAGGAAGGATGCATTGGAATTTGTTAGAAAATGTGATAAATGTCAATGCTTTGCTCCTAACATAAAACTCCCACCAGGAGAATTGAACTGTGTAACTGCACATTGGCCTTTCTCCAAGTGGGGGGTCGATCTAATTGGTCCCATGCCTACTGGAAATGGGGGAACAAAGTTTACAATTATCGCAGTAGATTACTTCACTAAATGGGTGGAGGCTGAACCCCTGGCTAAAATCACCAAGCAAAAGACCACCGACTTCATGTGGAAGTCCATTGTATGCAGATTTGGAATACCACATTCCATCATAACTGACAATGGAAAGCAATTTGACAACGTTTGCTTTGCTAACTTTTGTGAAGAACTTGGCATACGAAAACACTTCTCCACGCCAAACCACCATCAAGCTAATGGCCAAGTCGAAGCAATTAATAAGATCATCAAACATACTCTGAAGGCCAAACATGGTGCTCTTAAGGGAGGATGGGCTGAGGAACTCCTCAACGTGCTATGATCTTACCGTACCACGTTTAGGAATAGCACTGGGAAAATCCCTTTCTCTCCAGCTTTCAGGATGGAAGCTGTGATTCCACTTGAGATAAGGATTTCCTCTATTCGAACAATGATGTACCATGAAGAAGAAAACGAGAAGACATTGCGAGGAGAACTGGATCTAGTAGAAGATAAAAGAAATGAGGCTGAAACCAGAAGTGTCATATATAAGCAATGCAATGCGAGATACTATAACTAGAAGGTTAGGAAACGGAAGTTCGAGGTCGATAACCTGGTGTTAAGGAAAATCTTCCTGGCTACAAGGGAACCTAGCTCTGGATCTCTAGGACCCAACTGGGAAGGTTCTTACAGAGTAACCAAAGTACTACTTAAGGAGGCTTACGAGTTAGAAGATATGGAGGGTAGGACTCTGCTGCATCCTTGGAATGTAGAACATCTTAAGAAGTACTACCAATAGATAGTAAATGCATCTTATATCACACACCTATTATCTATAATAAAAATGTGTGTTTGTTAAAAGGAAAAATATACAGAAATATTAGCAGACCGAACTAAGGTTGCATGTGCTACAACACTTAGAAAATTTTTCTAAAATGAGGAAATCATTTAAGCCCTACTTATTAGCAGGCCGAACTAGAGTTGCATGTGCTACGATACTTAGAAAAATTTCCTAAAACGAGGAAATTGTTTAAGCCCTGCTTATTAGCAGACTGAACTAAGGTTACATATGCTGCAACACTCAAAAAAATTTCCTAAAACAAGGAAATCATTTAAGCCCTGCTTATTAGCAGACTAAATTAAGGTTACATGAGTTGCAACACTCAGAAAAATTTCCTAAAACAAGGAAATCATTTAAGCCCTGCTTATTAGCAGGCTGAATTAATGTTGCATGAGTTGCAACACTTAGAAAAATTCTAAAACAAGGAAATTATTTAAGTCTTGCTTACTAGCAGGTCGAACTAAGGTTGCATGTGCCGCAACACTTAGTCCAAACAGACGTAGCAAAGTTCATTTCTTATATAACTTATAAAAATTATAGAAGTAATAATATTTTACGCAAAAGAAAAGGCGAACTGATATTCAAAATCTGGTCTTTCCCTGTTGAAGTGCTTTATTATTTTACCCAAAGCCACAACATAAGCATCCTGAGCCAGGGCGTCAAACTCAGGAGAGGCCTTCAAGTTTTCAATTGCTTTGGAAACTTTGAGCTCCACCTCTGCTATTTTTTCGGCAGTTTCTTCAGCTCTTTTGGTGGCCATGTCAGCTCGAGCTTTTTCCTCGTCGGCTCTTTTCTTTTCATTTTCAGCTCAAGCAATGGCTTTTTCTCCCCAAATCTGCAGAGCTTTGTTGTCATCCATAAGCTTGATCTCTGAGGTCAACCCGACATTCAGCTCCACCCCCATTCTATTTAGGCGATCTTCGTAATCCCTCTCTTTCTCAGCAAACTTCGACTTTTCTGCCTCCATTTTGTCAAACAAGGTCACGACTTAGTTTTTTACTTCGAGCATCTTATCTTGCTCGTTCTTCACCTAAAAACAGAAAAATAATTTGAGTTATGGATCATGACACTCAATTAAATCCCAAAGTCCTTGAGCTTGAAATACTACCTTATCTGCTACAGACATCATGTATAAGATTGATAGGTGGCTATGGAGTTGGGTAGAAATTATTGCCTCGCCCATCGGCATATCAGTAAGGAATTGCTACTCCCGTTCATTCCAGTTCCTGGTAAGGAGAGTAGCAAATTCTCTACAGGAAGATGAAAGTACCGCAGTGGACTCCCTAGAGGGAGATGGCGCCCTAAGAAAGTCCAGTAAAATCTCAGGTCGGCGGCCTATCAAGTTATGGACATTTGGCTTCTGTAAATTTGGACACCTTTCTTATGGCCTTGAGGAACTAGTCCCAGTGATTGCTAGGACTGAGGTAGGAGCTGGAGGCATAAGAGCATACCTCGAAAGAGATGAGGCCACGGGAGTGAATTTTGATAATGGCTCCTCAGAACAACGTCGCTTCAAAGGTTGTTCAGGCTCAACCTCAGCTTCAACATCCTCAGATCGATTTACGACCTCGGCCAGAATTTCTTTCCTCTTACCCTTAGCAGCCGCTGCTGCCTTCATCGCTTTGTATCCCAACATTTATTAGTCTTGATCTGAGACAGGAATGAACACATATAAGTTCAATACTTATGGTTAAAGTTAATTACAATACTTGGGAGACACTTATTGGAAAAAGTAGGGATAAAAGTAGGAGCCCTGGCTGATGATGAGGTCAGCGGGAGAGTTTGGAATAACCCCTCTTGGAAAAGGCTAGAGTCCGGGATAATAGACTTGCAGGAATTCTACTTTCTCGGAAGAGATCCAGTCTCGTCAGCTCGCTCTTGCACTGCTTTAGTCAAAACAGCTTTCTTATAGTCAGCAATAGGATTCGAATCAATTAAAAATATGTTTTCTAAAACAAGTACAGAAGTGTACAAAAATGACTTTTTACTTACATAGTGGATGATAGAGGGTAGGAACAATGTCCTCCCTATTCACCCCAGCAGGATGAAACTGCCACTCCCCTAATACATAAAAAAAATTCCTCCTTCCACTTCTTTATCAAATAGGGAGTATCCAGCACTAATGGACCTCTTGTCCTAGGCCTAACACTGGCATACCACCAGCCTGAATCCTTCCCATCCTCTTTGAAGGTAAAAAGAGAGTTAAATTAGGATACACTCAGTTCGGGGTAGCCTAATTTGTTCCACAAAATTAAAGTAACAACTAAAGTTCTCTAACCGTTAGGGCAAAGTTAGGTTGGGGCTATTCCCCATGAAGATAAAAATTGACGAATTATTCTGGTAAAAGTCAGTCTTAAACTGGTATTAAGAATAGTCAAATTCAAAGCTACACATCCAAATGGTAGAGTGTTAGCTCGGCCAGATGCAGTCGGGATAACTAACTCTACCAAACTGGAAATACTATACTTAGCCCTTAAACTGGCAAGCACTTCTCCCGTAACCACCAACCTATAGGAATTAGCCCCCCCATTCATGAGTATTTCCCTTATTACTTTCCTGAGATCTAACCTCTTCCCCTTCACGATTTTGTCCCATATTCCTAGAAGTACCTGATTGTTTTGGGTAAACTGAGGTAATGGGGATGGGTGTTAAAACTTCCTGACGGTCTGAGCTAGCAGAGGATGAGCTAACAAAAGGAGAAGATGAAGAAGGTACTGTTTCCTCCTGTTGGTTACCCAAGGATTGTACCGTCAACTAGCCAAACTCATATAAGCAACCGAGGTAAAATGCAACACAAAGGAAAATGAAAGTTATTTTTGTTTAGAGGAATACCTGAATATGGACGATATCACTCAGAAAATAAACAAGAACGTGAAGGAAATTTTTTGGAAAGTAAAAAGTATAAAAAGGAAAAAGCGAAAGTGAGAAAATGATAATGTAAAATTCATTTAAAGGGAATGAATATTAAAAGACGCAACCTAGGCCGTTAGATGATGAAATGGAGGGAAAAACGGATGCCTGGATTTAATTACCTCGGGGCGACGTCATTTCGCTGAAGTTTCTGGAAGAAGAAACTAAGTATGTGTGATAGCTTATTAGCGAGTTACGGCGTGACACCTGTTCATGTCATTTATTGCTGTAATGATTATGTAAATGGAAGAAAGTGTCAATTACGCTCAAGGTCAGTTCGTCACCAAGGCAAGTACTGACCTGAGGGGTAACTGTTATAATCCGACCTCCGGGTTGCTATTTACAGCTTGTCATATGCATTAAGCATATTCTAATATGAGCTCGGATGTATGAGATCAGCTCGAACTACGTTATTAACTGAGGTTTGGGGGGGGGACATAATGATTAAAGATTTATTACACATTATACAAATAGTCAATCGACAAATGACATATGGAAGGTCTTACATCAGCGCCCACCTATTCTACCAATCACATGCCTTATCTTCATCCCCTAAGTCGTTTATTAATTGATAAAGACCACATGTAAGGTTAACTCATGATGACCTGACAAGCCGAGCTCATTGACCAATCCAAACGTCCAATAATGTACTTCCTCAACTCGGTACTTTAGTTGATTAGACAGGGAAATAGAGGATGCATGTTAGTCTTTCCCTATAAAAGGAAGGAAGGGAGCCTTAAGTAGCAAGAGAGAGGATTCTAAACACTTCGTATTTCAAATATCTCATTTGACAAGAAAGAAAAGGAAACATTTGTGATTAACTCTTGTAATTTGAAAATTACTATTAATCAAGTTCTTATTTACCTCTTAAGTTGGCTTGAATTTCATTCATACAATTTTCAACGTCAATAGATAACATTAGGGAAAAGAAGGCAATGAATAGAGATGGCGTTAAAAGAAAAAGAAAGAAGGTTTGCATTTATTTGTAGCATTATTCAAAACTTGATAATGCACAAAAGTTGACCAAACAATTCTTTATAGTTCTCTATATTTTGGACAACTATTAGCTGAAAGCATTTTAATTCAGGCACCTTAACCAAGTTGCGGAAGGGCGGCTATTTCCATTAGAAGGTTGATTTCGTAGAGTCACAGTTATGAAAAATGCTCCGTCGTAGACTTCAATTCTAAAGAGTGATAAAACTGTTAAGATTTGAGGTTCCATCTTAAAATGACAACTTTATTAAGAAAAATAATCTAAAACCTTTATAAATTAGTCTATGTTTTCATCTTTATTCGATGTGGAATTTTATCCCTTAACATGCCCCCGCAAGATGGTGGCTCGTTTGAGCAAACCAATCTTGAAATCCGTGTGCTCATTTTTTGAGTTTTAATCGGATCGAATTGTTCGTTAGAGTTTAACGAGCTTTGATACCATGATAAGATTTTGGGTTTCATCTTAAAATGTCAACCTTATTAAGAGGAGTAACCCAAACTCTTATAAATTGATCTATATTTTCATCTTTATTCGATGTGGGATTTTATCCCTTATGAGTTGATACCTTTTACATCTATTATTTCAGTAATCTATTGCTATTGGCTCACATTCTAGAATTATGGCTCGCTTGGTGTATTCCAATTCAATGGGTGGATCACAGCATGGTCAAGGTGTAGAATTTTTCCATCCAAGACAGGGTCCCTAAAAGAGTTGTTGTTACATGGGAATTTGGATATTTGGGTGAAGGAAGCAAAGAATCTCCCAAACATGGATTTATTCCACAAAAGGCTAGGTGATATGTTTGGTAAATTTGGTACTAAAATGGAAGGGAACATGTCTATTAAGATAACTAGTGATCCATATGTCACAATCGCAGTCTCCAACGCGGTAATTGGTAGAATTTTTGTGATTAGTAACACTGAGAACCCTGTTTGGGCGCAGCACTTTTATGTTCCAGTTGCACATTATGCTGCAGAAGTTCAGTTTGTGGTGAAAGATAGTGATGTTGTGGGCTCTCAGACTATGGGGGCTGTAGGGATTCCACTAGATATTGTCTGGGGAAAGAGTCGAGGGTACTTTCCGATACTCAATGTGAACGGGAAACCATGCAAAGGAGGGGCTATCTTGATTCTATCAATTCAGTACATACCAATGGAGAAATTGTACCTTTATCATGGTGGGGTGGGATCAGATCTTTCGTATCAGGGCACCCCGGGTACATATTTTCCTCTAAGGCGAGGAGGGAATGTGACGCTTTATCAAGATGCTCATGTGCCCTATGGTTCATTACCAAATTTGTGGTTGGCTAATGGTAGGCTGTATCAGCACGGACAGTGTTGGCAGGATATCTATGACGCAATAAGTCAGGCTCAACGTTTGGTTTATATTACTGGGTGGTCTGTTTACCATCTAGTTCAACTTGTTAGGGACGATTCGAATGTAACTGATAGCAGCTTAGGCAGGCTACTGAAAGTCAAATCACAAGAAGGTGTGAGAGTGCTGCTCCTTGTATGGGATGATACTACTTCTAGGAGCATTCTCGGGTACAAAACTGTAAGAACGTATAACTTGAATCAGTATAGTCTTTTCAAATGAAATTTTATCTATATCTCTTGGTAGATACAATTATCTCTGAGCTTATTGATCTCAAATAAGGCTTTGCATTTTATGCACTGAACTCTGAAGATTTTGAGTAGTACAATTTATTTTTAATGCAAGTTTTCTAAAACTAATACACTCGAGGCTACATGATGTTACAGTATGAGAAAAATTTGACACCTAATGAGAATGAAGGATAAGTTACCTCTGATTCGGATGCAGACTGATATGAATCTATAAAGGTTTATCAGATAATCAGAATTTCGTTATCACCATGAATCTATTCATTTTCTCTCTGGTTTTTAATCATTTTGTAGTCTTAAAATGTTCGCTTATACAGCATTTGTATAGTGGTAGTTTGGGTTTTTTTTTTTCCCCATTTTTTTTTTTTTTTTTGCATCTGATGGTCATTTGTAACATTCAGGAAGGGGTAATGAATACAAATGATGAAGAAACACGTCGTTTTTTTAAGCACTCGTCAGTGCAAGTGCTGCTGTGTCCTCGAACTGCTGGGAAAGGTAGCTGGGTCAAAAAGCAGGTTGGCTTCTTATAATCTTCTCGAAGGGATTGTCCTGACACTAGTAGATAATATAACAAACGAAATTTTAGCTTCTTTTTCTTTCTTAACACTATCTAATCTTGATTTTTCGTTCTGTCTACAGGAAACTAGTACGATCTACACTCATCATCAGAAGAGTGTGATAGGATGCTGATGCTGGTAATTACAGGAGAAAGATCATAGCATTTTTTGGAGGCCTCGATTTATGCAAGGGAAGATATGATGCACCAAAACATCCAATTTTTAGCACATTACAAACTGTTCACAAGGATGACTATCGTAATCCTAATTTCACGGTAATTTTCTGCAAAACTTTATGATACTTATCTTGCCTATGATCTGTTTACTTTTATCTTCTACTAGTTTTTGCATATTCATGTATGTTTTAACTGAAAAGGAGCCTGCTGTTGATTGTCCAAGAGAGCCATGGCACGTACAGTTTATGTCAAGGTAATTCGTAGCGCCCAACATTTCATTTACATCGGGAACCAGTACTTCCTTGGTTCATCGTACAATTGGACCAACTACAAAGACTTGGGTAAGAAAATCTAATTGAATATCGATAAATTAATACCCAAATTACTCGAAAATGTATGAACAACGAAAATTAAGTATATTCATTTTTACTTCCAAGTGAAAACAATTTGATACCTATGGAAATTGCTCTAAAGATTGCAAGCAAAAACAAAGCAAGGGAGAGGTTTTCAGTATACTTCGTCGTCCCAATGTGGCCAGAGGGTGTTCCTACACGTACTCCCGCTCAAAGAATTCTATTTTGGCAGGTTAAATTCTACAGCCTCATTTCATGAAAGAGGTTGAAAACTTATTTGAAAACTTGAGAAGGTGTATGAACCTCAAGATTGTTTGAATTTCTTTTGCCTCGGGAATCGCGAGGCTCACGATGGTGGAAGCATTTCAGATACTACTAAGAGTGCTCCTACAAACACTCCCCAAGTACATTTCTCTTAATTTTCCAAATAGTTCATGCATTGCATTTCGACTTATAAACCCATGATATGTCATTATCAAGGTACTCACTCGGAAAAATAGACGCTTCATGATATATGTCCATTCAAAGGGAATGATAGTAGATGATGAATATGTAATATTGGGTTCTGCTAACCTCAATCAACGCTCTCTCGAAGGAACCAGAGATGCTGAAATTGCCATGGGCTCATATCAGCCGGAATATACATGGGCTAGCAAGCGCACTAATCCACATGGACAGGTAACATTTTTCTTCTACCTCGTATTAGTTTCAAAATATTTCTGAAAGCATATATGACCTAGTCGATGTGTACATTTAATTGCAGATCTATGGATATTGGATGTCACTCTCGCTGATCACATAGGTACATTAGAGCAATGTTTTGAGCAACCAGTGAGTCTTGAATGTGTGAGACGTGTAAGATGGATGGCCGAACATAACTGGAAACAGTTTGCATCGGACGAAGTAAGTGAAATAAAAGGTCATCTAATCAAGTATCCGGTCGAAGTGAATAGAATGGGGAAGATGAATCCTCTTTCTAGCTGTGAAACATTCCCAGATATGGGTGGCAAAATTGTTGGTACATTTACTGGGATTCAAGAGAATCTCACAATTTAATCAAATCTTTGTATTATTTTTTTTTCAAGAAATCTTGACTACCCACATTTTTTGTTTAAATCAGTTGTCGAAATTCGATATATGTTCCTTGTAAAACTGTGCAGATATACTTTTATTGTGCTCTAATGAAAAATAGGGCAACTATTTCATGCTTCGTTTTGGTTCTGATATGAGTTCAAGAATTTAAATTTTTCAGGGTGGGATGCAAATTTGAGATAGTAATGGCTAACGTCAGGAAATCAAATTACCGAGAATCCCAATTAACTCGACGACCTAATAAAGTAGCTAAAGTAGTGATGAATCTCGCCAGTAAAATGAGTCCCGCATAAAGGCCTGCAATGAGATCAACATAGTCTTCGAAATATGTTGGTGCTTCAAAAAAACAGCTAGTGGATGACTCGTTCAACCACGGAGGGGATGAAACCAACGTCATGGACCCGTAAACGTTCGAACGACGTACCACCGAAGCAAATTATGGTATCTCTGAAAAAATATTAATATTAGAATTTGGGTTGATCCGAATTCTTTGTTGAAAATATTTGAGAATTCAAACTAAAGTTTGGAATGCTATTGTGGAATCATATTTAAGTTTACTTGACGAATTTTAGTTGAAGTTCTACTTAGAAGCTCAATTGAGAGTTG
>CAIGRN010069378.1:0-15253 GCA_903798345.1 Fraxinus anomala
TGAATAGTGAGAAACCAGTTTAGGTATAACATGGAAGGTGCAAAAATGAACAGTATTTTGCCATCATCTCTTTTAATATAGTAGTGATATATCACTGGCTTTGTACTGCAAGTAATGTTTTTGTCGTTCCGATTTAGCTGTTGATGGAATTGAACAATATATTGAAGTGTTTGTTGATCAAGGCTTCAGTTTTCTATTTGATTTATTTCAATCTCGTAATCATTGTTCTTAGGTTTTTGGAATGCTCATTAGTGCAGTCATTTGCAATTGTGTGTCTTGTTGTGGTCTAATTGGGACTCGGCAGTTTTTCTTTCAGGTAAGAACTGGTATTTTTTTATTGCGACTTTCTGTTCTTAAGATATTCATATTGGAAATTGCCTGCTTGTGGTCTTAAATTGCCTTTGACAGATAGTTGTTGGAATTAGCTGGGTGTATTTGTTAATGTCATGAAAAATTGAAATGTCCTTGTTGCAATTTATTGTGAAGTTGGGTATTTACACATTTATTATATTTATGAAACATATCTACAGCATATTCATGGATACAATACGTTTTTTCTTTATTAGGAAAGAACAAGGGGATTTGTCAAGTTGCAGACAGCCAGTCCACCAACTGTGTGTGTGCCCAAAAAAACAACGATGTCCACTTTGTGAAGATGGCTCCACGGAATGGATGGAAGTAGAAAAGAAGATCGCAAACATAAGTCGGTTATTCTTTTGTTGCACTAGAGATTGCAGGTTTTTTAGAGTGGAGTAACGTCTTGCCCGACAAACAAAATTAGCACAATATGAAGAAGGTCAGTCTAGCGGTGCTAAAGACGAATGGAAGGTCATGCCAATTGAAGATCTGTCGTGTTTTTTCAAAACTGTTGCTCAGATTACCGTACAAGAGGACGTCGAGATATCCCTCAACATAACCATCCGAAATAGTAAAGGTGACATGGAAGAGAGGGAAACAAAGGGGAAGAGAGTCATGAATGTATTCCACCTATGTGCTTGAGGAGAAGAAATAGCTTTAAATTTCATGTTTTAGTAATAACAGCTAGAGTTTTTGTGATTTGAATTTTATGTGTGTTGATGTTGAACTGGTGAAGTTTGTCTCTCATTGATGTTTGATGTTGTGAAGTAATGGAACATATCAATGATTTATTTACTTTACGTGTGTTGAAATAGGTGAGTATGACTAAGGTTGATCACTTTCTTGCCTAAATTGCAAATTACAAGATAAAAAACTAAGGGGCTGTTCTTTTCATATTTCAGTTTTGTATTTTTAGTTTTGAATTCATTTTGGGTTTTGTGTTTTGAGTGTTCATTTTGAAATTGTTGAAAATGTGTTCTTTTTGCCATTTTTAAAAATTGTTTTGAAAAATAAAAAATCCCAAAATGCATTTATTTTCTCCCCTGAATTTTTTTTTTCTCTCTCTCTCTCTCTCTCTCTCTATAACTTGTCGGAACCTCATCCTCCAACCACCGTCTTCATCGCGGACCATCACCGGTCGAATGCCCACCTCCTGGTGACTCAGAAACAACCCTCAATTTAGTCCAAACAACAATTAATCGAAATGAGGGTCGCGATCCCATTCAACCCATGGTCGTGGACCATATGGGTCACCTTTCGCTCCCTCTAGCGCACCTAACCCAACCATGGGTCAAGCCCAATTTCAACCACAGCTTGCTGATTTTATGTGTGAACTTACGGTTGAAACCTGAAAATTTGTGGTGGTGGTGGCTGTGGTTGGTGATAATGATGGTGGTTGGTGTTGATGATATTGGTGGCACTGTATGGTGGCGATTTTTGTGGTGGTGGCTGTGGTTGGTGATCTGGTGGTTGTATGGTGGTGGTGTATTGTGTGGTGGCGATTTTTGTGGTGGTGGTGGTTGTGGTGACGGTGGTGTCGGTTGTGGTGATGTTGTGGCTATGGTGGTGGTTCCGGCGATGTTGGGGCGACGCCGGTGGTTGGTATTGTTTTGCAAGTGGTAATGGTGGTGGTTGGGGGTGATAGTAACTGAAAACAACGAAAACATGTTTTGAAAATTTTGGCCAAATTATAACTGAACACACCCAAAACGAGACTTGTCGTTTTGGATTTTCTTTGTAAATTTTAAACTTGTTTTCAAAAATAGGAAATAGAACTCGTTCACTATTTTGGAAAATCGAAAACAGAAAACGACAAAGAGAAAATGCCCTAATGTCTCGAGTCTCTCAGATTTGGCTAACATCTATGTTGTCCATATAGATCTTGTCCTGTTTAAATCAATGTTATAGAGAATTTTTAGGTGAATGTCATAGGGATCTTGGAAGTTAAATTTCAATTCTCTTCAATTCCATAGCTATCAACTCCCTTGGAAGAAATGCCTTTGTTAGAACGCTTTGTCAATGAAGAAACGCCTTACCAATCTTGTTATAGAAATGGAACATAACAAATCACCAGTTTCATTTTTGGAATTGTAAACTGTACATCAAAACAGCAGCAATAATCAACAACCTGCCTTCAAAAAACACATCTGCCCCTGCCGCCTAAACAACTAAAAAAACCAGCAGCAACACCGACAACATCCCTTACTGCTTCCTAATTACATCACCTATACAAGCAGCAAAACAATAAAAAAGACACATCAAACACTACATAAAACAAGTTGAGGTGTGTGATAACATCGGATGTCCCTGCACCGTCCATCTTGCTGCCTTCACAACCCAAAAAAAAAGAAAAAAGAACTGCATCAAAACCAACAACATCCACACCTATTTCGTAAGTACATCACCATTTCTTGGAGTTGATGCTCAAAGTTAGGGACACAAGCAGCTGGCCCATCAACCGCATTTGTATTCCGTTAATTGGATTCATAATGTTATTGTAGCATTTCAAATACGTATCAACACTTTAATAGTTACCGGACGATATGTCGTTATCGAAATCATTGAAGTCAAGGTCATCCTGTGCATCTTTCACGTAAACAAGAAATTGAAAACGATCAACAACAGTCCTATCATCATTGAATAAATATATGATCACACGACAATGCCATGACCTTGTCATTACCAATAACAACATAACGACTGCAATTATGCTAAATGATGTACAAGAATAATATGCACCATATGAAAGTAGCAATAGCAAGAAACTTAACTATCAGACAACTACAACAATGATAGAAATAATGATGTTATTAAGTGCTTATGATAGGAAAATGATGGACAAGAAAGTAGATAATGAGGTTTATTTAAATGATGAATCAAAAGAGTCCATCGTATAATAATAAGTGCAGCAACAATGTTCCTAGCAATAGCAAGAAACTTAACTATTAGACAACTACAACAATGACAGAAATAATGTTGTTATTAAGTGCTTATGATAGAAAAATGATGGACAAGATAGTCGATAATGAGGTTTATTTAAATGATGAATCAGAAGAGTCTGTCGTATAACAATAAGTGCAGCAACAATGTTCCTAATGATAAGTAAGGACTAAGTGACAACAATGTTCGATTTTCATCTAAAATAATCTGGAACATGAGATTTGCGTAAAAAATCTAAAATCATATCGAAGAACATAAGATTTCAATAAGAATCAACTTCTAGACCACCGTTATTTTATAATATTCTATAAATGATAAATCAATAAATAGAATTTTGTAAACATTCGGATAAACCAGTGGGGTAAAGAGGGGAAAAAAAAAGAAGAAGAAGAATCCAAAAATCTAAAAAAAAAAACCCCCAAGATTCGTGCAATCAAGTGATTATATTCTCAACATTCAAATAAAAATAGCATGAGATGTAAAGAGGAAAAAGAAGAAATCCAAAAAAATAAATAAAAAATGATAGCCTATGTCAAACACGTTATCCACTTGGGCGATTGTCATATACGAATGTTACTCGAGCATGGAGTGCAACTATACAAAGTTTAGTGACTAATTGAATGCAAATTAAAGTACAATTTGACATTATGCAAAGTTCAGCGCTTGTTCAAACAATTAACTCGATAAAAATTACAGTCTTTAACTGTTTAACCTCCTTTCCGTTTTCACCTTGTGCCAGCACGTCGGTTAATCTCTCCTCCCACCTCTCTCTCTTTTGGATTCTATCTCTGCTCAAATATACATACACAAATAGAACCAAATCTCATCAACAAAAACCCCTTCTCCTCCCTCACGCCTTTTCCTCATATTTTCGATCTCTTCCAATCAAAATTAACTATCAGATACGCAATCCATTTCCGCCAATTAATCGGATTCACTTACATGCGCATCGTTTTATATAGTTTATTTTATTTATGTAAGATTTGATTACCTGAATTGCGTGTAATTTTTCGATGTATGAATTTCGGACAATCGATGGCTGTTTGTGTTAATCCGGGTGTATATAATTGGATTTGCGAAAATTTTGTACGTTTTAATTAGAATCGGTCGAGTCGAGGTTGAAGGCAAAATTTGGAGATGAAAATTAAATTAATGAGGAACTGATATAAGGGGGAAAATGCCAGGGATAGCGGAGAGAAATTATAGTTATAGGGATAACAATATTACCAATTATCAGAATCCATCGGTGGGGAACGGGACGATGTCGTTTCACGCCACCAATGGATCTCTCATTTCAAGTGGCAACGGGAATGGGTTCTGGTCGAAGCATCGTGATGATATCAGCTACAATGAGCTCCAGAAGGTACATATATTTTATTTACGATTAGGTTCAATTTGTTTTTTGTTTAATAATGTACCACAGAGTTATCTTCTCCTGGGCAGTGTTTTGATTAGATATTTTGAGTTCAAGTCGGAATTTATAGTTTGGATGATTGAGTAGTTGAGTTTTTTGATATGTAAGTTCACTGGGAGTGACTTCTCTTACAATGGTTTAGATCCATACTAGGTTTTAGTTGCCTTTTTATTCAATATATGTAGAACAGTAATGGGCTGTTTTGGTTTCTTTCTGCTTTCTTGTTTTTTGAGATCTTAAATAAATAAGTCGTTGAAGTAATGCTTATTTACCAAAAATTGTGTTGTCCTATATTAATTTGGTGGATAAGAATGTGAAATTCAAATATAGTTAGGGTTCCATGCAGACTACACAATGTTGCAATCATTGTTAGCTGCGTGCAATTGAGAAATTCATTTACATATCAATCTGATAGATAAGCACTTGATATTTCAGCTAATGTCCACTTGGACGATATAATGTGCACATAGTTAACACAAATATGTTTTCTTTTCTTCGACCACGGGCTTAGCACAATGCTTCCCTTTGTGATCATAATATGTACTATCAGTATATAAGTAATCTTCTAGTTGTTTTGACCTATGTTAGGTTATTTTAGTTTGAATGGAGTGTGATTTTTGTTCAGACTGTGGAACTGGCAATCTATTTAAGACCAGTAACCGAATTGAGTAGTGGTGAGTGTATTATTATTGGTTGTGCTCTAAATTGGACTGTTTTGGTTCTTTTGTAGTTTTGGAGTGAGCTGACGCCACTAGCTCGACAGGAGCTCCTAAGGATCGACAAGCAGACACTCTTTGAGCAAGCTCGTAAGAACATGTACTGCTCTAGATGTAATGGGTTGCTGCTTGAAGGTTTCTTGCAGATTGTCATGTACGGAAAGTCTCTACTGCAGCAGGAGGAAACAGGTGGCCATTACAGTATAAGAACCACAAAACATCAAAATGATGGTGACTTGGGTGTGACAAATAGGAGCCAAGATGATGTTCAAGATCCATCTGTCTATCCTTGGGGAGGTCTAACCACTACCAGGGATGGGACACTTACACTTTTGGATTGTTATCTTTATTCAAAATCTTTGAAGGGACTCCAAAATGTAAACCTTTTTTTATATATTGATATTGATTATATATGCCACTTCTTTTTCCCCTCCCATTCGGCCACTTACAGTAGCTAGCTTGGTTTTGACTTGTACCAGGTGTTTGATAGTGCACGAGCAAGGGAGAGGGAACGTGAGTTGCTTTATCCTGATGCATGTGGAGGAGGTGGTCGAGGATGGTTGAGCCAAGGAATGGCAGGCTATAGCAGAGGGCATGGAACAAGAGAAACATGTGCTCTTCATACTGCCAGATTATCTGTCGACACATTGGTAGATTTCTGGTCGGCACTTGGCGAAGAGACTCATCAATCTCTTCTAAGAATGAAGGAAGAGGATTTCATGGAAAGGCTCATGTACAGGTGTGCCCTGTCCCTCTTCTCGTTCTTTTTTGATTTTCTTGCTTCTAAAATAAACAGAAACCAGTTTCAAGCAAGTTCAAGAATGTTCAATGCTGGTGGTTGGTAGAAGTCAAAACATATAACTGTGTAAAAAATGGCCGAAGGAAAAAATCCTGGTAGCTAGATGGATGGTCAATTTTATTATGTAATATTCTGAAAGCATTGTAATAACTAAGCAGTTCATATAAATTTTACGAGCTAACATGTAATTGTTAAATCCTTATGTTTTGAAAAATAAGACCTGAAAAATCCAGTTGAAAGGTATGGGTTGAGTTATGCCATGATATTAAGTACAAAGGTATTCTGGCAACTTGGTGGCTAAATCAAACCTGGAACTTAAAATTTGATGCTCTTTGTCGGAGCATGCAGTTCAGTTAGAATGATAGTGGTTAGGTAGTGATTAGCTGTACGTGTCTGACCACGTGTGCAAGGGCAAGAAGACTCGCTATTGGAATTGAGGAGCTAATTTTAGTTAATGGAATTTCTTGCATGAAATGATTAACACGTGTTAGCAGTTATGATGTTTAAATCTAATAGATGTAGCCCTTAAATAAAAGAAGCAAAACAGTAAATGAAAAAAACAAGATTATTTATTACAACTACAACAGAAAAAGAAATAGGGATCATGCTTACTACTAGTGAACCCTTTCCTCCTATATTGATTTCTAGTACAATGTAAAAAGATCAAAATTTCCATTTAAAGAAGTTAAGAGAATCCCAAGATCTATAATTGGCAACAATTGCTCTAATAGCAAATATAGTTCCTATATTTTCCCTGGGTCCTCATGATCACAAACCTACCCTTTTATTTGAAATATTCTTTTTTACTGGGTTGTGGGTTGATTTGAATATTCATTGCCTGTTTCAGGTTTGATAGCAAGAGGTTTTGTAGAGATTGCAGAAGAAATGTTATACGCGAGTTCAAAGAGCTCAAGGAGCTAAAACGCGTGCGAAGGCAACCACGTTGCTCAAGTTGGTTTTGCGTAGCAGATACAACCTTCCAGTATGAGGTGTGTTTTGATGGGTTTCAGTGCTAGGACACACACACACACACATCTAATCAAGCATAGATGCTTTCTGAATTATGTAAATTTTAGATATTCAGACACTCATGTAATGGCATCACATCTTGTGATTTACTCCAAAATTGCTCAAATTATGACACGTTTTATTATGTCAACCTCAGGTCTCGCATGATACAGTTCAAGCGGATTGGCACCAAACATTTTTAGACACGTTTGGGACTTATCATCACTTTGAATGGGCTGTAGGATCTGGGGAAGGAAAATCTGATATCTTGGAATTCGAAAATGTTGGCTTAAGCAAAAGAGTTCAAGTGAACGGTCTAGATCTTAGTGGTTTGAATGCTTGCTACATCACTCTACGGGCTTGGAAAATAGACGGGCGCTGCACTGAACTTTCTGCGAAAGCCCATGCTTTGAGGGGGCAACAATGTGTACATTGCAGGCTTGTGGTTGGTGATGGTTTTGTTACGATCACCAGAGGTGAAAGCATCAAAAGGTTCTTTGAACATGCCGAGGAGGCTGAAGAAGAAGAGGTAGTAAAATAATTTAGGGGCTTAACTAACACTTTTGGTAGTCACTAGTCAATAATTTCCTGCATCCTTTGAATGACAGGCAGGCCTAGTACTGCGTCCTCAGCTCACCTTTTCTTTTCACCATCTTTCTTGGCGTTATATTTATTTCTTTGTTATTTTCAGGATGATGATTCTGTGGACAAGGATGGAAATGAGCTAGATGGGGAATGCTCCCGCCCCCAGAAACACGCAAAGAGTCCTGAGCTTGCTCGAGAATTTCTTCTCGACGCAGCAACTATAATTTTCAAGGAACAGGCATGTCTGTCCTCTCTTTTGCTTCTCATTTGTTATACTGTTGAATTCTTCACGGAATAGCTGACAGGTGTCCTACCGTATGAACGTATTTATAGCTTCTTGTCTTTGTACCTTTTTGATGGAATATTGATAGAATGATACCCAAGGAGTAGAATTCCATGTTTGTCCAACTTAAAAATCAATTTAAATGACAGTTGCTTCGGATGCCTTGTAATGATTTTTGATGGTCGAGCGTCAAATTCTAGACTGAGCCATAGTTGCTTCTTGATGCATGTTGATGCCTTTTCTAACTAAGTCTTCAAAAATATGGCTGCTTCATGTTTATTGTCAACAGAAATGATCATATTCGATCTTCTAGTGCTACAAAGTTGTCTAATAATGATACAAAATTTGGGGTTAATGCGCATGCATCTTCAAATTTTTTATGACTCGTGTAGCTTTGTCATTATTCAAGTACATCTCACGCATTCTAGAGTAAAAATAGAGTAAATGACTCGGAAATACCTATTTCGAGTTATATGCTTTGGCCCATTTTAAGATCGATTTTAGAAATAATTAGAAGTTTTTTTAGGTGCTTGATAAACTTAAGAAAAACTGATCGTAGAAGAATCTGCACCATCTGGAAATTTTGAGCAGCAAAAAGGTAGCTTCTTAGGTTTTGCTTTTAGCTTTTCCAATTATCTATAAATAACATAATAATTTTAACTCTAATTAATTCCTTTTATACTCTATGGATTATGCTTTTATTTTGTAATTTTATAAATTTTGAGATTTAATAGATTTTAATTTTTTACTTTTTAAATTAACTATAGTGAATACGTTGTCTTAGAAAAAATTGATGCTGTTACATAATGTTAAGAAGTAAAAATAAAATGACATGATTATAATAGTCCTCAATGATAATAGTATTACAAAAGACCATTGATATACTCAATTTTCATTTTAGTAATTTTATACTAGCACAACAATAATTCACTTTTTTTTTTTTTTTACCAAATGCTAAAATGCTGGTCTTGAAACATATAATAATTTTGAAACAAAAGTTAACAAACACTTAATTGATGCTTCTTTAGTTGATTATTTCTTCAGCACAGCAAAGGCTGATTAAAACCACACCAATACCAAACCAAGCCATAATGTACTATCCTGATTTTATTTTTCATTAGCATGTACATTTTTTGTATTTAAATGTTTTCTAACTAGTCAGGAAATTCTTGTCAGGTAGAAAAGGCTTTTAGGGAAGGAACTGCGCGGCAAAATGCACACAGCACTTTTGTATGTCTTGCTATAAAATTGCTTAATGATCGTGTACACGTTGCATGCAAGGAAATTATTACTTTAGAGAAGCAGGTAATGAACCGTCAATATTGTAGATTACTGAGTTAGAATCTCATCTTCAATTTTAATGTTTTTCTCT
This sequence comes from Fraxinus anomala, assembly GCA_903798345.1. Lineage (NCBI taxonomy): Eukaryota > Viridiplantae > Streptophyta > Magnoliopsida > Lamiales > Oleaceae > Fraxinus > Fraxinus anomala. The sequence goes on from CAIGRN010069378.1 coordinate 9,475, forward strand.
GATTTTCCTTTGAATTGTAATTCAACAGATGAAACTTCTTGAAGAAGAAGAAAAGGAAAAGCGTGAGGAAGAAGAACGCAAGGAACGCAGGAGAACAAAAGAAAGGGAAAAAAAGCTTCGAAGAAAGGAAAGATTAAGAGAAAAGGAAAACAGGGAGAAAAAAATTGCTGAATTAAACCAAGATTCTGTGGTCTCAGATGTTACAAAGGAGGAATCACCACTCAATCTTGACAATGATGAAAATGTCACTAGCAACAGAAACTCTCTTGGTGAAATAGGTGAAGCTGTCCCATCCAGTCCTTTATCCCCCGACATTCAAGATAACCAACTTTTGGACCAGTATATTTATTCAGATATGCAAAACTACAATGAAGACAGTCCTGATGGGGAATATGTCAATGTAAAAGATTGGAACAGTTCAGTCCCATATGATCACTTCAAATATTCTCGTAGGAAGCCAAAGTTTTGGAAAGATTTCCAACACGATTTAAACTTGAAATGGTCTGATAGGAGAAAAGCTGCTGTTCTGTTAGAGAGTGGAGGTATGATTAGCAAATATGAATCAAGATATCAGGGTGATAATTTTAAATCTTCAAGGAGCATAAATGGCTTCTCTAAGCAATTGAGAAATAATGCTGCAAAGTCCAACACTAGAAATAGTGGCTCCAAATTCAGTGAGAAGTTCCAGTGTACTAACAATAGGGTAAGTGACAGATATGACTCCCATGCTTGCAGCTGTAACTATCATTATGATTACAGAGCAAGGGCAGAGAGAGCAGGCAGTGAGCCTAAATACATTAACAAGTCAGAGTCAAAATCAGATATATCAAAACCATACTACCGTGGGAACAAGTACAATCAAATTGTGTGCACACGTGAGATAAACGAACGAACTAAAAGCAAAATTATTGCTGGAAACATTGCATCTAATACCAGGAAAGTTTGGGAACCAATGGATTCGAACAAGAAATACATCCGAAGCAACTCAGATACCGACGTTACTTTGAGATCTAATCTGAAGGTTGGAGCTAGAGAATCTGATCAGCTTCCTGGATCATCAGGTGCCACTAGTTCTGATGAGTTGACAGATATTTCAGTTCAAGTCAATCTTGAGGATAATCATGTACAAAAATTAACAAAGCCGAGTATTGAAACTATTAGAAACGGACAAAATGGATTACTTGAAATGGCAGAGTCCCCACAATACTCAGAGAAGGTAGCAGATGAACATGGCAAATTATGTCCTATGACGAGATCCTTGCATGGGACACTAGAGTCGTCAATGAGCAGCTCTTCTAACTCAGATAACTGCTCCTTCTGCCTCAATGAGGGGGAGAGCAATTCATCTTCGAACCCCCAAAATTTGGAATCATCATCCAACTCGGATTCAGAAGATACCAGCCAAAATTCAGAGGGAAGAGAAACTTCGCATTGCCTTGAAAATCGCTTCACTGAGTGTCGTGGAGTTGTGCTGGAGAGTTTGCAGAGCACAGATAGGGGGGAAGATGTTAGAAGCCGGACACATTGTGCAGGAACCAACTCCGTGGAAAATTTGCCTACAAAAGCAGCTCCAGAATGTGATACTGGGAGAGCAAATATCAGTGTAGGTGACCAACCACAAAGTTTGCTTCCATCATTTCAGAACCAAAGCATGCACTTTCCAATGTTCCAAGCTGCTACAATGGGCTACTACCAACAGCGTCCAGTGTCTTGGTCTGCAGGTTCTGCGAATGGATTGATGCCCTTCCCCCACCCCAGCCACTATTTATTTGCTAGCCCTTTGGGGTATGGTCTGAATGGAAACACACGATACATGCAGTATGGGCCCTTACAGCATCTGTGCCCTCCAGTGCTTAACCCTGCTCATTTGCCCGTTTTCCAGCCAGTTGCCCAAGTTAGTGGCATTTGTTCAAATGAGCTTCCCAAGATTTCCAATCTAGGTGGACTCAAATCACAAAACAAATCTGATTTGCAGAAGGCTACCCCAACTGTGCAAGATCAGATAGAAGCACCAACAGCTGTGGAAACTGAGCAACATGGGAAGTCTGACAAACCTGACATGGAGAATACGGGTTTCTCTCTTTTCCATTATGGCGGCCCTGTAGCTCTTTCAACAGGATTTAAATCAGATCCTGCCTGTTTGAAAGAAGGGACTACGGGGGATATTTCTCCAAATTTATCAGCAGACAACCCTGAGAGTGATCGTGCCTGCAACAAGAAAGATTCCATTGAAGAATACAACTTGTTTGCAGCTAGTAATGGGATAAAATTTTCTTTCTTCTGATATAGTTTGATGTATGAGGTGGCTGTTTCTGATATTCTTGTGAGTGATGGAAGCTTTGAGTACGTTGGTAATTTGGCCCATATAATCCTTCTGTGAGAAAACTTAGCGTCCTTTTTATAGTCTACTTGATTGTTTTTCTTTGTTTTGTTTATTTGTTTTCCCTTCCGAAAGAAAGTTTGATAAATTTCACGATAGATCATTTAATGAGATGAGCTTCTTTGAATTCTTTGTTTGCGCGATGTTACTTCTTGCATTCTTGCACAGAATCCATTCATTTTTGGGATGCCTTCGTGACCTGAATATGATATCAAAAACTATAGTCTCGGATTTATATATATTGGTGATTGGTCACCCAACTCTGATTTGCTCGCAGATCTGATTACTCCATTTACCGGCATCAAGATAACTAATGTAATGGCCGACCTGGACGTTAAAACCTCTGGAAAACTAATTTGTACGTCCATGTGATACAACAATTTGATCGGGTTCTTTGTATCCTTCAAAACCGCTTTCAAAAGAGCGTAAATCGAATTTTCCAGTTCAATTGAAGACTAACTTTGAGAATGTTTAGAAAGAGGTCGGTCTTATAGGTCATGGCCTCCTCTCCAAGCCAATTGAAGACATTGGAAGAAGTTAAATCTCGGATTCTACCTTCACAAAACTAGGGGAAATGTGTCTCATCGGCAATGTTTAAGTTGAGATTTGCAGTCCAAAATTAATTGTCCAACTTGTTGATCATTTAATGACTCGTTGATACATCATTTTAAACTAATATGTCCAACTTTTCTAACCCACTGGTGCTTAAAAATAGGTATAAAATGATATTTCAATGAATTATTGATGAACAGCAAATTGGATAACGGATCTCAACTCGTAAAGGCTTAGCACATGAAAAGTGTAGTTTGCACCCATGTGTAACAATTATTATCACGTAGAATTTACCTTTAAAATTGGCTTAAAATGAAATGATGTCTAATTTATTATACATTCACTAGTTTAACGTGAAATTAAGCCAGGGCATTGGTGGATCGATTCAGGTATTTCAATACCTGAAATCATCCATTATATTTCAAGTGTATCATAAATGGTACCATTAGAATCTTGTAATTACTGGAATCAAATCCAAACCTGAACTTTGGGTTCGATTTTACCCATAACATTTTTTTATATACATTTAATAAATGTTTCCATATAGGCACTTTCAATACATATATACCTTACGCGCTACTACTCGATAATATTTGTACTAACCTCTAAAATATAACAATTTGATGTGAGGCGAGAGACAAAAAATTAGGAGATAGTCTTGATTTCTTAGGATTGGAGTCTAGAGTTTTAGACAATNACTACTCGATAATATTTGTACTAACTTCTAAAATATAACAATTTGATGTGAGGCGAGAGACAAAAAATTAGGAGATAGTCTTGATTTCTTAGGATTAGAGTCTAGAGTTTTAGACAATTGCTACCCAAATAAGTTTTTAAATTTTGTATTTTTTTTTTACCCAGCTTATAAATTGTAAACAAAATATTATATAAAAAACAGTTTCATTGGGGGTACCCACAGTTTTATTTTAGGAACCAAAAACCTGTTGGAAGTTGGTTAAAATTGGTCAAGTAAAACAAAAAATTTGTTAAGTAAATTTTTTTTTTAAAAGTTGATTTTGTACCAACTTCGTCAAAATATTTGGACAAGTTCCGATAATCGAATCATGCAAATGAATAAACTAACTTGTTCTTCTCGTCAAGTAGATGATCGTAATATATTTAAAATCTCAAAATTAATTCCGAATGAATGAGAAATTAAGATTCAAAGTTAGAGGAAAAACGAGAACCAAGATGTCGTTGCTCAAGATGCAGCCTCGCGAACAACAAGCGGCGGTCTCCCTGCTATAGGCGCTCGAGCAGTGTTCTGGATGGTTGCGAGCTGCTTGAACGAATGCGTCCCTTCGCAAAACATGTTGAGTTTGGGTGTGTCTTTCTGGTCACAACCCCTTATTTTCTATAAATAAGACCACTTAGAAAGCTAGATCTCATTCCATATCAATTCCATAACACATATGCATTGATTATATTACATCAAATTCATTGTCTTGTCTTGGTTTTTATTGCATAAAACTCATTAAAAGTATAGGGTCGCGAAGCTAATTTTGAGTTCGATGGTCTACATAATTTGAAGCTTTCATATTGTCGGGATGTGGTCATTGTATTTTGGAAGGTGAATATCGGAAAATCGTTAATTCCCGTGCAGGGTATAATCGTCTTAAGGACAAAAAGTTCAACTCTTGGCTCAATCAATTTATATCGGTTGCCTTTCTTCTTTTTTTGGTTTCGAGTTCTTTAACTTTTGTTTCGATTTCAGGTAATGTTTTGATTTGATTATTCCTGCAATAAGAAATCACTTCTTGTTTCTTCTTTGATTTCGACAAGTCAAAAATTGATTCGATTTCATACATGTAAAAGGTATGTTTAGTAGAATATATGTATGCAAGTTTGTATATTATTCTCCAACAAAATCGACCCAGATCCAGTCGATTTTTATTTGGTTCCTAATTTACTTGAAATCTCTGATTTTGATTCGAAAGGTTTGATTCTGTTTAAAATATCGAGGTATAATTAAAATACAACTTGAACAAATGTTAGACCTCCCCCATTCCTCGATTTTTTTATGTAAGGACTTATTTGATTGTAAACGTGAAATTTGTATGGAAAGAAAATAAATTGCCTAAAACTTATTTGTATGAAAATTATTAATTAAATTTGTTCGATTGATTTAGTTTTCATCATAGAAAATATTATACTTATCTATTTTTATTAATGGACAAATAAGAGAGAGAAAGAGAGAGTGAATTATTTCGAAAATAAGAACCACCCCTTCCTAGAAAAAATGTTTTTTTTTTTTTGAGGAAAACATGATCACATAATCAAAAGTTTGAAAAATATTTTTCTTGAACAAAATTTGTCAATCAAACACCAAAAAGTAGGAATTTGAGCTGAAAAACGATATTTTCCAGGGAAAATAATTGTTTGAATTTTCTTCTTGTTATACGCGGTGGTCTTTTTCAATTTTCTCTAGTTCGATTCGCTCCTTTTTTTTTAAAAAAAAATGCGTGCGTGGAATTTTCCGCGTAAGCTAAAATCCAACTAAGCTTCTTCGTAGTTTATTTTGAATAATTCAAGATTTGAGTTAAATCCACCAATGGTCACCAAACTTTATATTTAATGTTTTCATGGTTATTCGTTGATTTTATTTCATCATAATAACCCAATTTTATATTTAATGTCACTATGATCACCGTTATTTCAACATGATCATCCAATTTCATACAAAGTTTCATGTTTACTCAATTTTATACAATATTTCACCATAAAGTTGGGGGATCACGGTGAAATTTTATATGAAATTGTGAAGTTTTCGAAAAATAAAATCAAATTGGTGATGATGACCATAGGTATAAAATTGGGGCCGCACTATTTGTACCCGGGGGGGGGGGG
>CAIGRN010069400.1:0-18025 GCA_903798345.1 Fraxinus anomala
GATTTTTGATCGACTTCCCGTCGGAATCCACACAAACCAACGCTTTAATACCAAATGTTGAATGAAAATATTCGATCATCAAGTGTTTTGTGCTCAATATACCGTCTATATACCGAATCAAACACCACATTCTTCAAACCCAAACCATGGACTAATCCCAAACCCGGTTGCTATCTTGGCTTGTCCACAAAGGACACGGTGTGAAGTATTACTGGAGCCACAATAATAGCCACAAAGGCTAAAAGAAGAGATGAAAACGGAAGGCACAAAGCACGAAGCAGAATGAAGCTGCCGGTTTCACTCACAGAACAAAGGGAAGCAATTAACAATTTCACACACAACCTATATTCATTCTCTACAGCTACTGATTCTTAAATTTCGACTTTTTACCTTATTTCTCGTTCACCTTCATAGACAAATCTGTTGAGTTTGTCGTTTAAATTGTACGACCACGTCAATGCAGGCCACCGTCACCAATTCCCTACTCACTTTGGTCAAGATCACAAACATATTAAAACCGATGACAAGAGCATGTCAACCAGGACCACAAGATGATCCGAGCATCAACCTCAACTTTTACATTCATGATGTTCCTTTTTGAGTTACATCTGACCAGATTTCTCCCGGGTAAATTGCAAGTATCTCGAGCTCTAACTAATGCAATCATATTAGCTGAACTAAGAGGAAACGGCAGCTTTAGTTCGACGAAATTCTAAACCTCAGAAACTATGATAGAACCAGAATTTGGCATATATACATACTAAAAGGGGAACTCCTGTTTGAAAGGAACTCATGTTTACAACTATGTATATTCAACTATAAACAAAAAATGCTCAAAAAACCTCTTTAACCAAGTTCTCTGTCTTCAGAAAAGGTAGGCCATCCATTCGAACTGTGCTTAAAATGACTCTTTCTTTTCCTGTTTACTTGTACTTGAATCCTTTTTTCGTTTGCCATTGCTTCTTGGATATTGCTATGAACCTGCTTGCAAAGTTCATCAAGAGCAAGCATTGGGAAGGGTTCTTCAATAAGAACACCAACCTGCACAGATATCTTGATATTAGATCACAAACTACTAGTGCCAAACAAATTAAAGCACTTTTTTCTTTCTAGGGTGGGGTGAGGTGGGGTGGAGTTCCAATCTAAATGAGAAGTAGGGTCCTCATTCATTTTCTTGATGAACGGGTCTCCAACCTTCAGTTTTCGTAGCAAGTGGATTCCCATAAACGAATTTTGTTCAAAAAGTCCATTCAAATGGCACAAGTTGCACAAGTGAAACGCTGTTTCAGATGTATAATGGATGGCACACCATTTTTCTCTTAAATGGAAAAATGAAAGAAGAACGAAAATGAAAACTCATTGTCTTACCCGACCTGCGACCCTCCACCCTCAAAATGGTATTGGTTCTATACTTGACCATTAATAAGATTTCCAATCACAAACTGGGAGTGAAAAATTAGTGAAACTGTGCTCTATGATCAGTAAACTCGATAGAAAGATAATTTCAAGCATGTTTTCTGTAGACTGTGCTCTATGATCAGTAAACTCGATAGAAAGATAATTTCAAGCATGTTTTCTATCTACAGACTTGTGTACACTTGCGGTTTGTTTGGCAATGTGGATTTATAGTACTTGACGGTATTAAAAAAGAAAAAGAAGCTAATATGCACTGTATTATTGTGTCTGTTACTGCATAACAAACATGCTCAAATGTGTATCTATTTTTCTATTCCACAATGGAAAAGTAATTTACCTCCTCTATGCAAAATAAACAAGCAGCACTGACAAAAGTAGCAGGTACAACAATCCAGTGACATTCATCCCACAGTATAATGGGAAGAGTAAAATGCCACAAGACTAATAATCTTGAGGTCAGTCGAGTGTATGAGAGAGGGATAGGTATGCCCATCAGCTGTTCACACACCCCGATACCTTCATGAAAGCAAGAAATTTTCGACTCCTGCAATAAAATCCAGTAAGTGTTAATCATCTTTTCTAAAAAATCTGGAGTGGACAAGAATTACTTTATTTATTTCATCTCAGACGTGCATGGATTCATCTTTCGTTGGAGACATAAGATGTGAATTTTTTATAAATGGGTGACTAAGTGACTTGAACTTGGAATGCTTTGATTTATCAAGTCTAAAATGTTAAGAATTAAACCTATTCCCAACCGAAGAGCAATGTGAACAAAACCAAAGGGCAAAAATACACATAACGCAAAAAAACAAAAAATTATGGTAAGTTTACTATCAATGTGAGAGCTACAACCACTTGCCTGTCGCACATTTTTTTTTCTAAAACTTGAGAAGAGGTTTAAAATGAAGAGATTGTGCCTCTCTCAATCTGTGCATCAGAAAAACGGCTCCCCCTAATATCTTTATATAATGTTGGGTTATTGTGCACGTGTGATGTGCGTGCCACCAAAATTGACTAAATGTCAACTTTTTTAGTGGATGAAGTTAACTGGATTTTGACACTGGCCATCTGATTGCTTTCTGAATGCTTCCAAGGGTTAAATCCCTCACTTGACTCCTGGCTTTTCATTATTCTGAATAATTCTGAGAGAGAAAAAAACCTTTCGTCTAGAGTTTCATCTTCTAGTCTGGAAACTCTCATTCGAGAATGAGATCTTCAAATATGTTTCTGATACTAGTTTTGTTTTTTAGTGAAGGGCACGAGTTTTCTTGTGTTGTATAGATTAGATTTGTGGTTGATATGAGTTCATGGTAAACTTGGTTGTTCGATCTGCCATTTCTAAAAGATAAGTCCATTTGTGGCTAGATCTTGTGTATTCTTGAACTATTATATACCTTGATTGCTGTTTTGGCCAGTTTTAGTGCAATTGAGTATTATCCATTTTAATGGATGCTCAATAGGGGATTAGGTATTAGAAGTGGTCAACGAACCTCTAGGATTTCGGCCAAAAAATTCCTTGTGTTCAATCTTTAATTTTCTACAAGTTTTACTTTCTGTAATTTTAGATTTTTGTGATTGATCGCATATGTTTTTATTTCTGTGCATTTCATATATGAAAGAAACTTACCAACATATGGCGCTTTGTGTCCTCCATATTTAACAACCAAATGCTCTGAGATATGAAGTTGATGATACACTGGGGACGATGTTTTGAACTGAGGACTACTGCTAGATCATCAACCTCAAGCAAATTTTGAAGATCCATTGCGATATCTGAGCCATAAATAATATGGCACTGCATGTAGAAAGGTATACCGTAAACTTGTGTCTTTGACAAAAGTGTAACAAAGAATGATATCTGAACTAATACTGAGCGTGCCTCAATTACAAAATGAAGGGTCCTAATCTTCAATAATATCGAAAAACTAAGTAATGAAGAAATAGAATGCAGGCAAAGCCAAAGTGTCCTCTGATTCATCATAAATACATTTTCTGCCAGTACATGTTACAATAATCTAAACAGACGAACTTCTAACACCTCTCTTATTCGTAGCTTTCCCCGTCATTGGAGATGAAAAACTAGCCACATGTATTGCAATACCAACTCAAATGCGCCATCAAAATGCCTTCAGCAATGAAGCCGAATTCGACATTGAATAGTAATACTCAGATTTTATTTTTAAACCGCCTCATCTAAAAGCTTAACTATTAGAGAGGGTACAAACTAATTTAGCCGTTGTTTGACATCCATTTTTTCATAATTCTTTTTTTCTCATACTCATTTTCAACTACACATTTACACAATAAAATATTTTACATGTAAACCCAAAATTTTTCCCTACATTTTAACCAAACATTCTCCCAAAATCACTATTCAAAACTCCAAAAACTCTTTAAAAAGGCTGTCAAACAGGGGCTTATTTACATGTCTTCACACACACTTTATCTGCAGGCCATATTCATTTTTTACATCAGAGGCCTGGCACGAGCACAATATTTATAAATGGGTGGCAATGAGCCTTGTACCCAGGATCTCTCTCCTCCAAAACCATATTTAAACCATCTCGTCTAAAATTGACAAACTTATATTTTTAGGCTGTCTACAAACACATATTTCTAAGATTCTTGAGCTTCGAAAGAAATGCACATCAACACAAATGGTAGAGATAAATAACAAAAAAATTCACTTACCTTAAGGGCAACTGGAAATGCCATGATATACTGCAAAAGAGCCTTTTTGAGCAACACATCACTTGCACTCCCCACACTAGCAATCACTTGCCTTGCCAAGTCATTTGTTCCTGCAAGAACCTTAGTCCAAGCCTTCCTCCCTTCCTCGTACCTCGAATACGATGCCTCAGTCCTAAAAACCAACAAAAGCGCCAAGGCTGGTGCTGCCAACTGATAAGGCAAAGAAGAGGCTCTCAAAACGGGGAAAAACTCTGGTAGCCAATGCAATGAAACTGCTGAATTATAACTGGCTATAAGTACAGCCACTGAAGTAAAACCAATCACTGGAGGAACCAAAGATAAAATCACCCGCGAACTGAGACTTGATAAAAGATGCCTTATATGCCTCAAGGAGCTTCTGTGCTGCACCCATTTTTCATGGTCATATAAGGACCTTTTCTGTTTCATACCCCTTTCTTGCACACTGTCAGCCCAGTTGGGTATCGCAAGAAGAATCGACGAAAGGGTCAAAGTTTCATTCGATGATGAATCCGGGGGCTGTGAAGAACAAAGAAATCTGAAAGTGAGTTTCTTGGAACTTTTGGAGGGAAATGGTAAATGGTGAAATTTGAAGGGTATTCTGGGATTGAAATCGGAAGAACAAAAAGATATGGCTGGATTTTGAATTGGGTTTTTGAGCATTTTCATTTGTTGAATTCTTGATTAGGGTTTGGAGATTGAAGTAAAAATATTTAGGGGAGAAAGGGAACATGACTCTATTTCAGACGGTACAAGCGAAATTCTTATTTCATTTTCGGAATTGGATAGGTAGTTAGAAACAGTTAATTTGTGAATGAGGTTTTTACACATGTTTCAATATTATATGCTGCCTTTTCTTTTACTTGGGGTTTATTGGCACAAAAACCCTTCATCCTTTAAACCTATTGTGGAATAGTTCTCCATCTTTTAAATTGTCAGAATACCCCCTATATGACCTTTGAGGTGCGAATCACCGTCTACCGTCCAATTCCATATATGATCCTAAACTTATATTTTTTGCAAATTATACCCACAAATTTTATTTGTGCAACCCACAATCCCAAATCTTAAAAACTTCATATTCTTCTCTAATCTCACTCCCAATCTACCCTACCCTCAACTCAGAAATTCATCTTCTTCCCCAATCCTAATTAAATAAAATAATCATGCAACTTTTACAATTTGGTTGACAACCTATAAGTTACTCGCATAGGTATAAAGAGAGGAGTGAAATGTATAAAGGTAGCTACATCATTACAGCTAGCCAAGAACTTTTCAAGCTCCTCTGGAGGAATATAGTCATCCATGTGATGCCCCTTCTTCGTTGGAACTATGCCACAAAGCATTTATAATATGCAATCATTCAAAAATAGAAATTATACATGAAAATGTAAGAATTTTAATCGAACATGTGGACTTATATGTGAAATATTGTGTATTAAATTAAAGGCTATCAATTTTGGTTAAACCCATTTAAAGTGATCTAATAAGGTTTCGGTATTTTGGGTTTTAAAGCATCTAATTAAAGTATGGGCGTATATATGTAGAGATCATGCCTATTTCTAATTTCATGATGGGCCGANGTTAAACCCATTTAAAGTGATCTAATAAAGTTTTGGTATTTTGGGTTTTGAAGCATCCAATTAAAGAATGAGCTTATATGTGTAGAGACCAGACATGTTCTTAATTCCATGATAGGCCGAATTAGGTCAATGGACCGTTAGTATAAATATACGGTTATGGTCCTCGAATCATAAGTTCTGTTCATTCTATTCTGATTCTCATCTTCAGAGAAAAACAAAGGAACAACGTGTTGATCTGGAAGACTAAAACTGTAGGACTTGTTCATTGCGATTATCATGTCTAATTCAAGTACGCTTCCGCTTCACTTCTCAAGTTCTTGATGATCTAACATAAATGATCCTTATGACGGTAAATTATTTTCATCCAACAGAAAACCCTCAAAGATGCCTACACTCATGAAAGGCACTCAAAAATAGGAAAACAAAAGGAAAAAGAAACGAGAAATTTAGCATAAATTTAATACCAGACAATGAATAAATTAAAATGGAAGAGGAAGAGAGAAATTAGAAGGATCATATTTCCCTTGTCTAATCTACAAACTATTGGGAAAGGAGGGGTGGAATTTGGGAAGAAGATAACGTGTGGGTGTGGGTGTGGGTGGGAGTGGGAGTGGGTGGGGTTTTTTTATTTCCTAGTTTAATTATTTTATATGGAATACTATAAAATTACCATTTTTTATCCTTTAAAATTGGAGAAGAATTGTGAAGTCTGGTACATAGCCGCTTTTGTGGGTGGTGTAGAGATCGACTCGGGTGGAGGAGCTTGACTTCCTAAATTGGTGTTAGTCATTTTGGCTCTGATACCAAGTAAGAAATTGGAATATATCTGTAGGAGCTTGAAACGATCCATCCACATTCCTTACCCTTAACGAACATCTTGAATTGAAACAAACAATCGAATTTTATCTCAATTTGATAACTGAAAATATAATAATTACAACCAATAGCCCAACTAAAATGACACCCAATCAAATAATGACAGCCAATTACAACCAAATTAAATAACAACCTAGAGCCAAACAAACCAACTAAATTAACAAGCCAATCAAATAATTGAGAGCCAATTAAAATTGAAAGGCCTTAGGGAAAAGACCAACAAAACACCAATTACTCACGACACCTACCATAAAAGGATCAAACTTGGTGTACACTCAAAGTGTACATCAAGTTTGACAGCCTCCTCACAATAGGGGGCTTGCTTCATTTTTTTTGGAAGCGACCCCCCTCTATTGTGAGGGACTGTACACCATGATGTCAAGCATGGTGTACAACCATCTTAATTCAAATTATTATGGCCTAAGCATGGGTATCGTCGACAACACTCCTAATCCCACCAAGAAATTCATTGAAAGTCCAATGAATTCACCAATAGCCAAACAAAATTCGTCGAAAGCCTCAAGAACTGATATAGTTGACAGCTCCAAGAACAATGTCTCTGACATAAAAAAGATAAAAAAAAGGATCTTCGGCAGCCCAAGAACTTCATACCTAGGAGAAATCACCAGAGAGAACCAACAGAACCCTTTTGGTAAAGTTTTTCGTCTAGGTTACGAACTTCACTGTAGAAGTCCAACCGCGAGAGGAATTGCCCAACTAGAAAGCAACCCTTTATTCACATAAAAAATAGCAAAAGAACTCAGTTTAGATTCAAGAGCTTTGATATCATGTCGACTTTGATTTCCTTCCAATCCCTCAATTGAGGTTCTATGTATCCTTTACATAGAAGAATTACAGCTATCTAATTATGGTAAAATACAATGAAATCTCATATTCTAGGAAGTGCAAAATTATGAACGATCAAATTTCTTAATTTAAGATATATAATTAAATCTTCTATTTTAGAATATCGAACAACTCATTGACACTAACTTGTACCACTAAATTATATACATATCCAGTAGTATTCTTCCTACCATCAATATCTCCTATTATGTTAGTGTCTACATAGCCTTGTAATCCCAAACCAGATTTTCTGAAATATAAAACTAAATCTGAAATACCTCTCGAGTATCTGAGATTCCACTTTACTGTCTCCCCATGCTGTTTGCATAGATTGCTCATATATCTACTTACAACTCTCACTAAATGTGATATGTCCAATCTTATGTGTCATGGCATACATGATATTGCCAATAGTAGGGGGTGATTACTCATTTGATTGCCTAAAGTGATTAATCAAAGGATCACTAACTGATTTTGCATTATCCATCTTGAACATGCTAGCACCTTATTCACATACTCTTTCCGTGACAATTTCAAGACGTCAATGTCCCTAGTAATTCTCATCCTAAGAATTTGTTCTGTAACACCCAAGTCCTTCATTGCAAACTCCTTTTCAAATTTATCTATTTCTTACTTGCAAGCACCTGCAATCAACATGTCATCAACATATAGCAGCAAAATAGTATAAGAGTTACCAATGTTCTTTACATAACATAAATGATCCACCTGCACCTTCTGAAGATATTACTACTCATTAAACTATCAAACTTTTTATACCACTATATTAGAGCTTGTTTAAGATCATATAAACTCTTTTGAAGTTTGCACACCATTTTTTCCTTTTTTGGTAATTCGAAACCTCGTCGCTGCACCATTTAAATTTCTTCCTCCAAATCATAGAAGAAAGATTGTCTTTACATCAACTACTCTAGGTGAAAGTCTTCATTTACCACCAATTGAAGTACTGCTCTAATTGTAGTTAATTTCACTACAAGGAAGAAAATATAAGTATAGTTAATATCTTCTTTTTTGTTGAAATCCCTTCACAACTAGTCTTGCTTTTATATCGCTTATTTCCATCTCGTTCTTAGTTTAACTCATAAATTCATTTATTTTGTAGAGCTTTCTTTATTTTTGGTAACTCTATCAATTGTCATGTCTGATTGAAAGTCCATCTCATCCTTCAATCAACAAAATGCAATGCTAGAGAATATATCTATGGAAATTTAGTAGTTCTGTTAGATCTTCTAGGTTGAGTCACAATGGTATTCTAATGTACTTTTGGGGCTATATTGTCTTCGATAACCTTTCGAGTTTGATCATCCCACACCTTAAAGTCTTAAAGACGGAGAAGGGAAAAATAATAATCGAACTCGTATTCACAATATCCAAGAAAAAAAACACATTGTTGAATTAGCATCAAGCTTACTTGTAGTAGAATCAATGTGAATATATGAAATACAAACAGACACTTTCAAGTATGGAAGGTTTTATCTCCTTATCGCTCCAGCCTCCTTTGGTATTCTCAGTTCTATGGTGTTGAAGGACCTTCGTTGATCACATAAGTTGCACTATTGATAGCATTAGCCTAGAACACTTTAGTTACCTAGCATATAATCCCATACTTCTAGCACGCTAATTTAAAGTTCTATTCATCCTTCCAGTCATACCATTTTGTTGATGTGTTCCTAGAATGATTTTTTCACCTTGATTCCAATATCAGCGCAAAACTTCTTAAAATTATCATCTACATACTCTCCTATATTATCTTACTGCAAACGCTCCATCTTCAAATATGTCTCGTTTTCAACCGTTGCTTTCCATATCTTGAAAGTATAAATAATATCAAATTTATTCTTCAAAAAATAGACCCATACATTCTTGGTTGAGTTGTCAATAAATATCATATAATAATTGGAACCTCTAAGGGAAGTAATAGTTGAAGGTTCCCATACATCCATACGAATCAACTGCAATTTTTTAGCTTTTAACTTCCTTTTGATTTTAGAGAAACTAACATTTTTCTGCTTGTTGAAAATAAAACATTCACACAAACCGTTTTCAACAAATTTCAATCCGATAACTTATTTTAGACTAAAGTACTTTCATTTCCTTCTTACTCATATGTCATGGCCTACAATGCCACAAATCAGAACTAAAAGCAATTGCGACCATGTCTTTACAATTGGAAATGATGTAAAGAATTCTAAATGTATTTATTCGAGTGACAACCATGGCTCTCTTAGTAACTTTTCAAGCACCAGAACTGAAATTTACATTATGACCTTCATCATCAAGTTGTTTAATTGAGATTAGATTACACGTCAATTTGGGTATATGCTTCACTTTATGAATTTTCCATAGAGACCCATTTGACATCTTCAAAATGACATTAATGATATCGACAATATATATAGGTTCCCTATCAGCAAGATATACTTTTCCATAATTCCCAATAACATAGTTTTCCATAATCTCATGATGTGCGATGATATGAGAAGAAGCTTCTGAATCCGTCACCCAAGAATCAACAAGACTGTCAACGACAAGAGTCAAACATTTTGTACATTTTCAGTCACCGCATTCTATATTCTTTCCAGTCCTGACCTTGTTTCTACCATTCATCTACTTCCCGCAGTTGCTTTTATTAGAATTTTTCTCGAAACCCCTTCTCCTATTCTCGACATTAAGGGCAGAACTCGATATTGGAACTTTTCCAAAATTTCTTATGCAAACTTCCTCGGCAAGAATAGTATCACAAACATCATTGGATTTCAATTTCCCATTGTCTATAGAGTTCATGACCATGGCTTTCATAGGCTCCCAACTATTTGATAGTGATGCTAATAGGATTAAGGCGCAGACCTCATCATCACATTTAATCTCAATTGAAACCAATTGATTGATAATTTTATTTAATTTCTTGAGATGTTCTACTCTAGAGAACATTCATTCATCTTTAAAACTAAATAATTTTTCATCAGATGCACCTTTTTACACGTAGATGGCTTCTCATACATATCGGACAATAACTTCATCAAAACAAAATCTCTGATACCAATTGTTGAAAATTATGGATCCCACTTCTATTTCTTCAAGAGCATTCAATTTGAAGAAAGCAAAATAAACACTCAAGAACAAGTAAGATTTATAGATGTTCGTCTCAATGTGAGACTAAGTCCTTTCTTGTCGATGTAGTAATTCACTATAATGAAAAAATATTTATAGGAGAAAATCACACATCTAACATCTCTTCTCTCTCTTTTTTTTTTATGATAATAATAAAGTCTAAGGATAACTCTCTATTTATAAGATAAACCAGGACGAATCAAACTTTACAAGAACTCCAGTCCTTAATAGAATTTTGGTTCGAGGGCTCCGCACCTCGGAAAGGGCTTTCTGCCTCCCTTCCAACCCCTACGGAGACATCATCGTAGATGTCAATCCATGACCAATTTTGCGAAGTGGTAATAATTAGGCTTTACAACTTAACAGTATGTTTATTCAGACATTAGCAACACAGTACATCCATGAAAGGGATTATACTCACCATCCATTTATACTATATGAATGATAATATAATAAATACATAATGTACGAGTATATTTCATGCTCGATATCATCACGGTTTATGGATAAGTCGTAAAAATATTGCAAAAAATAAAGTAGAACAATATTTTTTATGTAGTTATAATAATCATAGTTATTTCGGATTGTCGTATCTAGGACAACAAGTGCAATTCGTAAATTCATAAGTTAATTTTGATCAAACCACTTATCAGGATCGTTTTAAGGGTCAAAATGGCTTAAAATATAGAAAATGAGATTTTTTGAAGGTCGATGAGCACCTTCATTATTTCACTCCTAGGTGTGCCCCACATCAATGGAAGTATTTCTAGTGTATTTTTTAAAATAATTTTTACACATAAAAATAATTAAATTAATTAATTAATAATAAGTACCTTTTTGTAGTTGTTCAACTAGCTTACCGAAGCCCCATGTGAATTTCAAATTAAAAGAGACACATGTTTATAGATTTTAGGCTAGGGCATAGACGTAAGGGAAAATTGCAGCAACGGTCCCTAACCTTTCATTTTTTGCAGACTATACCATAACCTTCATTTTGTATCAGAGGAGGTCCCTAACCTTTCATAATATTTAGCTAGGGTCCATTTGGACGAAAACCGTTCAAAATACCGTCAGTTGACCTGAAAAATTTTTAAAATCAGGTATATTGATCTTTTTAAGGAGGGGCAATTTCATTCAATCAGTATTTCTCATTTGATATTTTTCAAATCACTGTACATTTCCCTCAACATTGTTGAATAATATTTATTCTCTCTCACCACTCGTAACTATAAGACGTTTTTCAAAAAGGAGATGGAGATGAATGTTTGTAGATGTGAGTTCCCTGTAGAGATGAAGACTTCATAGATGAACTTGAACCCAAGAAGAAGGTTTATCAGCTATCCATGATTAGCTGCCCATGATGTAATTTCTTCGACTGGATTGACCTGTCATGGTGTGAGAGATCGAAGGAGCTTATTTCTAGACTTCTACGAACATGAAATAAACACCCTTTTTTCAAGAGGTCGTACATCATGGAAGACTTGACTCATTGGATTTGTATGTGGAGTTTTATTGAAATGGGTCTGTACCTAGATTTGGGTTAGGTATGAGTTAAAATGTTCGGTTTCTGTGCTGTGATATAGGTCTCACAGTGACAAATCGTGTAGTATGTTGTCTTCGAACTTATTTTCTAATAATAAAACATGTTATTATTTAATTGTGTTTCGATTTTTTGTTTCTTCTATATTCCTCTTCTTTGCTAAGAATTAATGATTCAGAAATAGAAGGAAATTTTTATTTTAAAAACGTTATGAAGATGGTGCAACGATGATCCCAAATAAATTGCATAAGTCTCAGAGGCAGTCCTAAATGTTTTCCAGTTGTCACAGACGAAGTCCCAAATGTTTCTATCCATTTGCATCAAAGGTCCCAAACCTTCAAAACAAGTTGCAACAGAAGTACAAAACATTTTACTTAATTGCATCTCAAGTCCTTAACCTTTTGTAAATTTCCTAGACAATGTTCAGTTTAAATACGATCATTTCCACTTCCAATATATATATATATATATATATAACATAAAATCAAATGTATAACACTAAAATAAGGATTTCAATTATGAGAATTCTTTTCATCTTCACTTGAAATATACATCATCAAAAGAACAGTTCAAGTTCATATTTGTCAATAATGTCAAAAGATCATTTTCGATCTACAATGTTATTAATCCCTTACAAAAGATAATATACAACACATAAAGTAGTATAAGATGACACATAAACAGTTCAAGCTAAGTTCTTTTTCCCTTGCCCTGCTTGTTTATTAATGGAAGTATAGGTGTTGTGTCTTGCACAACACCTATGCTTAGCTACTCCACAAAATTTATTGATAGATTCTACCAAACCCTTCTGTTTATGTGAAATAATGGTCAAAGCCCTACTGTTATGCATATCAATGTCAACAATCAAAAGTTCTACGAACCATTCCCAATTTCTTTTTATTCTCAACATCCACTATAGCCTACGCAACAGGGAACATGTAGTTTCTTCATCAATACCAACTGCAGCCAACAGTTGTCCACTTTGTTCACTTTTTAAGAAACATCCATCCAAACCAATCACAGGCCTACACCCTGACCTAAATCCTTCTTTGCAAGCCCCCAATCATATGTAACATCTTTTGAATGTAGGCCATGAACCTTCAATTTGAACAATGCACCAGTATTTGTTCTTTTCAGTTCTTCATCGTAGTCCCACAGTATCTTGTATAGCTCAACTACAAAATCGTTAATAACTTCTAAACATTGTGCTCTTGTTCTATAAAATTGAAGTTTTGATATCTCATACATGCAGCATTCATTCACTGTCTCAATCTGCTCAAGGACAATTTTGGATCTGGTCTGAACTTACATAAGTATTTCTTTGCCAAGTACCCAGCATTTACTCTTTTGTTCTGCCACACCATTGTGCAAGTATGTTCATCCTTGAAGGTGTTGATCCTAAAACTTTTATTTGTCTGTTGGTGGGCATATAACTCCCATGGACAATTAATCCCACGCTTCGCCCTTAGTCTGGTTCTTTCGTTCTTCACATATTTTATCTACCTTGCATTTTTTACTAAATATTGTACAACTGCTTCCCTCAGTATATTTATGTTATCAAATCTCATGCCTATCTGAAATTTTGGATATTGCATGTCAGTTGCAGGGTTAAACCAAATCTTATTCCTAACTCTTAAGGATGAACCCCCTTCTTCACTATCACTGGAATGCTTCCTAGGTCATCTGAGTCATCATATTTTGTATTATCACCATCTGCATTGCCCTGATTTTCATCCCCTATATTATCATCACTAATATCAAATTGGTAAGTCAACCTGAAGAATGCACCTTCACCACTATCATCTTTGGCTACATTTTCCTCCTGATCATATTCTGGATCACTAAAGTCCTCCAAATGTCCTTCTTCAAATTTATAGTCCTCATCATATTCAACTTCAGGTTCAACCACTGGTTCTTCAATATGTGGTGCATTATCACAGGAGGCACCACAAGTTTCCCATCACTTGGAAATCCTCCACAACATTTTCTTCACTAGTTCTTGCATTATCAGCATGTTCAACTACATGTTCATCCTCCGTAGCCTCCACTTCAACTTTAACTGCAGGTTCATATGGAGTATCATCAATAGTGGTTGCATTATCTTCAACTGTAGGTTCCTCAACTGTAGCCTCCACTTTAACGTCTGTAGGTTCCTCAACCTCATCCATTGTAAATCTGCAGGTTCATCTACTATTGTCTCAATTTCAACATCTGCATGTTCATCTACTACATGCTCTAGATTTTCAACAACTGCAGCCCCAAAATCAATATCACCTACATGTTCATCCATTGCAGCCCTTACATTTTAGCTCTTGTCCCAACATTAGCATCTCCATCAGTATTATCATCCATGTTAACTTCTACTTCAACATGTACCTCATGATCATTATTAATGTTTGCTTGCATTTCATCTATTTCACATGCACTCTCAACCTCATCAACTGTATACAGACCATCACCATCTACAAAATCATCAGACACCTCCATAGTATACTATATATGGTGCTCAAGTTGACCATCATCCTCTACATTCCTTGTTTCTTCCACCTTCTCTAAAACCTCACATGTCAACATCCTCAATAGAAATATCATCTCTCACATTTTCATACCATGGCAATTTCAACATTTCAACCACAGGCAAACACCACAACTGAACAATCCTCTTATCTCCAAATAACTTTACTAAATTCATAAAGTCTGCATCCCTCACCAACCAGAATGATGTCTCACTAAATCTTTTCTTTTCATCATTATACAGATATCTCATTCTTTGAAGGTATCCCAACATCTTCAAGGCATTGTTCAATAGAAATCTACTCAACCAATCTGGATTTACGTAGTTAAGATATGCCATCTTACCATGCTCGTACATAAAATTGCCGATCTTGACGAATAATATACTACCATAGTGTAGCTTTATGGAAAAATAAGTAAAGTTTTCTCCTATAAAACAAATTCAATCAAAATGATCATCATGCCCAAATCCTAGTTACACAGTGCATGAATGCATAATGTGAATTCATAGTTATTGCACGTTGTATGGTATACCCAAATTTATAAAACAGTAAAAAAGATACAATATTGCAGTAGAAGAAACAATCACACGATTTAGTGCATAACTTTCAGAAATTTGAAAAAAAAAAAATTCACCGTAGACAGGAGCATGAAAATGGTCTCGAATTTGATAAGGAAAATCTTCAACATTGTGATCAGATTTATAGCTTTCTTCACCAGATATTGTAGAAGATGTCAGTTTCTCTTTCTCTTTGTGTAACGTGAATATGTGAATGGAAAAAATTGACTACTTTTCAATTTTTAAATCAAGTGAGATTGGATGAAATTGTCCCTCCTTAAAAGGGTCAATATACCTGATTTTTTTAATTTTTCAGGTCAACTAACAGTGTTTTGGACGGTTTGGGTTCAAAGGGACCCCAGCTGCACATTTATGAAAGGTTTGAGATTTCATCTGACACAAAATGAAGGTTAGAGTAAAGTCTGCAAAAAATAAAAATGTTATGAACCGCAACTGCAATTGTCCCTAGATGTAATTATGAATCTTCAATAAAACAATATGTGGCCCTTATCACGTCTCTTTCTGAAATTCTATTGACTTTAAATATTCATAGTGTTGCGCACCAACATTCTTCTTTATCCACGTTAAGCTGTAACTACACAACCACCTTACCCCTAGACTCTATTAAAAATCTCAAAAAAATATGGGATGTTATAACAGGCACGTGGGAAGAGAATATTGTTTACAATGATCACTGGATTGATATTCACCCAAGGAATTATTATACGTTGGTAGCTTTCATCGACTTCAAGATTAACTTATGAGTCTTTTTGTTGATTCATCGATTTCAAGAGTAACTTATGAATTTTCATCTGTTCACTGACATAAAACATTAGATAAAAATTAAAGAAAAATTCTGTTAATGATACTACATTTTATCTATTATAATATCAAATTAGAGATAGCAAAATGTCATGCTTCCACTTGTTCCTCGTTATTCCCCTGTTAGTTTATGAAAATCAGGATGGAACTTATTTTTTATGTATTTAAATAATATTTAAAAATATAATATGTAAAAATAAGTAAATGGGAAACGAGCATGAGAAATAGGAATATTTTAATCTCGTCCGATCCCTTCACATCCTGGCTCTGCTTTCTCAAAAATCCCTACAAGGAGAGAAACGAGGATTGCCACCTCGTTCCCATTGTCATACATACCCTAAATCGCTTTTCTTATTTGATCAATAAAAAATATTTCTTTACCATTTACTTATTACTTATAAGAAAATCGAGTAAAATGTTTCATTAATTATTAAATTTATAACTCCGTCACGCTTTACTTACTAAAGTTTAAAATACTTCAAATTGGTTATTGAACTTTAACACATTGCTCTCTATCCATCACTCACCATATTTCATTAGTCATTGAACTTGAAAAATGTTTTCGAGTAATCACTAAAATATAACATGTTGCACTCCATTACTCACTCATCATATTTCATTACACACTGAACTTACACATCCGTCACACTTTAGTCAACGAACTTTAAAATGCTTCCGAGTAGTTACTAAACTTTACTCATTGAATTCAAATGTTTAAAAATTGAAAATTTTGAACTACAAAATATCATATGTGAAGACGACTCCCTTCTTTCCTTTTGAATTACCATGTGACAACTCTAAAAATTATATTTTATTAGTCTTGATTAGTATTATTGCTCTAAATTGAAAATTTTACTGCCAGCCTGAGATACAATTTTTTATTTTTTTGATTTGGGTCTATGATCTTAATCAAAATAAATTTCTCTATTTTATTTTCCAGACGTAAAAGAGGAGTATGTTTAAATTAAGTCAATTTGAAGATATCATTCTTCTTTCCCCTTAAACATAGTTTTTGACGATTAGAGAAATTATATCTTCTCGACTAATATTAATATTCTCGTCTTAGATTTAGAATTTCATTGTTGATATTGATTTTATTTCATTTTTTTCATTTAGGTCGAATATTATAGAAAAATAAATTTACTCGCAAACATTATGAAGTTCAGTAACAATTCAAAAGCATTTTAAAGTTTGTGAGTAAAACGTAATGAATGTATAAGTTCAGTGAATAATAAAGCATGCTAAATAGGTGATAGAGTGCAATGTGTTAAAGTTAAGTGATCACTCGAAAGTATTTTAAGAATCAATGACTTGCAAAATATAGTGATGATTGGTGGAGTGCAATAAACTAAAGTTTAGTTATCATTTAAAAATATTTTAAAGTTTGATGAGTAAAACGTGATAGTATAAATTCATTGACTAATGAAACATTTCAACTGTAAGAAAACCTTTGAACTTGGCGAAATAAGATTTATTTGACAAACGAGATTTAGCCGATTTATTTGACAAATGAGATTTAGCCATTGTGTGACGGCCAGTTTTTATAAAGAAAGCATTTTTGAATAGTAATTTTTAGCAAAAGTATGATTAAAACGTAGAAACAAATTTTAAATTTACCTAAAAAAATATTTTATTGTCAAAATACTTAGATTAAAAATGAATATTATTATGATTAAAAAAAAGGGGTTTCGAAAGAATGCTGACCAACTGGCGCTAATTTGACAAAAGAAAAGGAGATCTAACGGTAGATTTTCATAAATGGCCTTGGTCAACTGGCCTTTTAACAAAAAGTGTAAAATGTCATATTTACCCTTAATGAAGTTTTGGTTTTTATTACAAAACATGTCCTCAAATTTTTGAATAGTTTTTTAAAAATTAGTTTTATTTTTACAATTTTATTCGTCTTCGCTAGATATTTCTACTGAATCTTTTTCTTCAAAAATTTCTTCATCAGTTTCTATTTCTTCAAAGTTAACTTTTTCAGATTCATCTTTAATTTGGTTAAAATCTGTAATTAATATCCTAACT